>CAUYUJ010019393.1:817250-967250 GCA_963575745.1 Prorocentrum cordatum | reverse complement strand
GGGGGGGGGGGGGGGGGGGGGGGGTGTGTGTATGCGTGTGGTTGTGTGTATGTGTGTGTTGTGTTGTGTGTGCGTGTGTGCGCGCGCGTGCGTGCGTGCGTGCGTGCGTGCGTGCGTGCGTGTGTGTGTATGTATGTGTGTGTGTGTGTTTGTGTGTGTGTGCAGGGGGGACGAAGTCCAAACAGCTATGAACATGAGGGCGGGGAGGATGATCCCTGCCCTGCTTGGATTGGGGGGCGAGGACGATGAGCTTTGCCGTATTGGGATGTGGAGGGCGAGGAGGAGTAGTTCTGCCATCTTGGGTTGTGGGGGGCGAGGAGGATGAGCCATGCAGTGTTGGGATGTGGGGGATGAGGATGGGCCCTACCCTCTTGGGCATGGGGGGAGGAGGGCTGGAAATGACTTCAGGAAGAAACGGCTACATACACATACATTGTCTCAGGCCCGCGCGAATTTCTTGCATCGGCGCTGGACCCCGTTGCTGCTTCGAACATGTATGCTTATGCCGTTTGTTGTTCCTCCTATGCCGCGTTAGGTCTATCAAGATCGGCTCGTTCTACGACGTGTTGCGCTGGACGATGGTGGCACCGCGATCGCGGTCCGCCTTGATCGTGCACGGCTAATTGCCCTCCGATCGCCCTCGTTGGAGCTGGACCGTGGCGAAGAGGTGGTGGAGGAGGAGGTCCAGACACGCTTGCCTCGTGAAAAGTCCGTGACCGTTCCTGGTCTCTGGGGGCCCTCGCCGGGCCCGGGGACCGTCAAAAGACGATTCGGGATAGAAAATCAGCCTTGGGGAAAGGGCCGTTGCTTTTAAAAACCCCGTACTGAAAGAATCGAGTTATCGGATGTCTGGGAGGTAGGAGTGGAGCAGGAAGATGAGGATGAGTTCGAGGTGCAGGATGAGAAGGAGGAGGCGGCCCGAGGGGGCGGGGTGGTGGAGGGGCCGGGGAAGGAGGGCGAGGAAGAGACGGACTGGGAGTGAGGAGACAACGGCGGTGAATAGAGAGGGGGGGCGGAGGAGGATGGCAACGACACGGAGCAGAGAAGAGACCATTGGAGAAGAGAGGAGGAGGAGGAGGAGGAGGAGGCGGAGGGTGCAGCAGGAAAGAGGCAGTGGGCGCGGGGAGCAGGGCGCAGGGATCGTGTGCGAGGGACGAGTGCAGAAGGACGAGGGAGCACGTCGGTCGGGCGCGAGCCCGCCTGTGAGACTCGATGGAACATAGACATGGATTGAGGATTAAGGCGCGTGGGTCAGCGACGGGCCCCGGTTCCATACGCACTCGGCTGCCTCCGCCGCCACATCAGGCGAAGCGGGCTTCGTGTTTCGGGGGTACCTTCCCCGTCCGTGGATCTGGCGCGCACGCGCCAGATCCACGGATCCCCGGTCCATGTCAGCGTGCGCCCGAGAGATATCCAAGGACAGTCGCAACAAAGCAATCGGAAACAGTGCGAAGGCCTGCACAGTGAGATCGCATGACGATCTCTGGAATGATCACGACACTGCAAGTAGCTACCACTGGGCCAAGCAGATGAGCCTCTCCAAACGGAAATGCTCAGGAAGCCGTCTGCCGGAAATCGCTCAAAGCACAGCGCGACCGAGAGTTTCGCGAACTATACCCGTGGATGTGGACAAATGAGCGACGCTAAAAACGGGTCCGTTCGCGCAGACATTGGCGCGTGAGTTGCCCGCGTAAGGTCGCGCGTAAGCGCCCTCGCTTCCAATGTGTTGTGCCGCGCTTGCTGCCCGCGTAAGCCGCGGCGTAAGGTCGCTGTGCTATCTGGCGTAGGTCCCGTGTTTGATCTTCGCTTCAATGGTGTTGGAGTGAGCCCGAGGAGTTCCACTGAAACGCACGGGATACGACCGCCTTGCTGGCCCCTTGGGGCGGCGCCAGGCTCAGCCACACGCGCACAGCCGCAACAGCCGCAACAACCGCACCTGCCAAGCGACGCGCTCGCAAGACTGCCGCAGGTTTCAGCCTCGGCTCGTCGCCGGACCGCCGTCTCCCTCGCGCTCTCTGGCTTAGGGTCTGGGGCGGGGCTGCGACAGGGACCAAGACCCCCTGGGGTCCTGAAAAAATCACGACGTCAGGCTTTTCGCTGTTTTCGGCCTCTGGGGGCCCTCAACAGGCCTTGGGGACTGTCGAAAAACGACTCAGGATGATAATCCGGTCCTGGGGAAGGGGTCCGTCATGAACAAATTTATGACAAGGGGCTGAACCCTATACACCGACGCTTTTTCGGGCCCCGCTCCGGAGTTCGCACAGGAAAGCGGAACTTGTTGTACACGGGGGTCTGGTGTATATTTGTTTCGCTGTTTCCCCGGGAAGACGGGGGAATACACACACCGCCCCGACGTCGTCCCCGACCCTCAAAATGTCCTGGGATTGAAAAACAGCCCGCCACTGGCAATGTACATGCTCCAGTTTCTGACATGACGTCGGGGGTCTGGGGGCGGATCATTCCCAGAGCGTTCCGGAACGCTCTGGAAAGACCGGGGCGCCCGATGCATTCTCTAGAACCGCCAGACCTCGGACATCCCCGTTCTGTCCTGTCCGATGTTGTTCTTGTCCTGGCTTCGCTGTAGGGTCGGCCACCGCAGCAGCTCGGCGTCGCTCCAGCATACTAATACTATGTGTGCGTCGCCCCCCCCCCCAGGGGCAACGCGCGCACCGAAAAATCTTCTAGTAGATGTCTCGTGGTGGGCGCTCTCTGGTTACACCGCCCGGGAAACGATATACTACCATATTGGTATACCACATGTTCGGGTCGGACCGGACGCGCAGCATCCGGGCGAGCGGCGGCCACCTCGCTCGGCGTCGGTCTCCTCGGCGGCGTCCTGGCTGCGCGGGGAGCCGGCGCGGCAGAGGCCGGGCGGGACGACCCAGCGGCGGCCTCAGTTCGGGGAAACGCAAGACTCGAGTACGCCCGACCTCGGGTGCGCCTTCGCTCTTAGGCGAGCGCGCCCTGGGATGTTTGCAGCGGGAGTTCGTCAAACTTCAGATTTGGTCTCGTCATTTCCATGATGACCTCGTCAGGCCAACCCGAGTCCCCCGAACCCCGAATCTTGCATCTCCCCGATGAGTACCTGCTTTCGGGCGTTGCGTAGTTCATAAACCGGGGGGTACAAGACAGATGTACCTTGCGTGCACCTTCGGGGCCCGAGAGGCGCCCGGAAGCAGCACGAACGGTGCGCGCTTCTTCGCCGCCCCGTTTAGCGCCCCCCCAGCAGGCAGCGCCCGAGCACGAACGTGCGTCCCCATGTCGGGGCCACCCTTTGCCCGGCCGAGGGCCACCGCAAAGGCTCTGCCGAGGAGCGTACCGGAGCACCCGCCATGCGCCAGGGCAGCGATCTCTCTCTCGGCAGTTGTCGCGCCGCTCTCGCCGCAGTGCGCGCCACGCCGCGCCACGCCAGCGGGGAAGAGAGAGAGAGAGAGAGCGAGAGAGAGAACGAGCAGCTGCTCCCTCTGGGGCAGCCTGGCTCCGGCTCGCAGCGGGGAGGCTGGATGGATGAGGAAGGAGCGATGAGGAGTTCGAGGAGGAGGAGGAGGAGGAGGAGAAGGAGGAAGAGGTTTTTCGTGGATCGTGGACCGCTGCCCAGCCAGAGCCTCCTCGGCGTCGAGCCGGGGGCCGCCTCCGCGTGCGTGGAGGATGGAGGGATGAGGGACGAGGGAGGAGGAGGTGGATAAGGAGGAGGTGGAGGAGGAGGAAGATCGTGGATCGTGGACCGCTGCCAAGCCAGAGCTTCCTCGGCGTCGGACCCGGGGCCTCCCCGAGGTGGTGCCCTTCTTCACCGGCATGCTCCTGTCGTCCATCCTCGCCCTGAAGTTTGCGCCGATGAGCCTGGTGGTCGTGTTCCGCACGCTCTCCCCGATGGCGTCCCTGCTGATCGAGCGCTTCTACCCGGACCCGCTGCGCCTCAGCGTGCTCGGCTTAGTCGGGTGATTGTTTTCTCGAAGCTGGAAGCGGGAGACTCAGGAGGTGGATCGGAGAGGGGAGCTTGAATGATGGCGGCGGGAGAACGATGGCCGGGGAGGGACGGAAGGGAGAGAGCGGGCGGTGGTGGTTGGGGGAGCCGCTCAGGGGCCCTCCTTGCACAGCCGCTCCCCTCTTGCTTCCTCCCCCCTCTTCTCGGGAGACCGGTAGCGGACCCAAGGGAGTCTCGGGGCGGGAGCGAGGCCAGTTGGGGGCTGGAGCGAGGAGGAGGAGGACGAGGACGAGGACGAGCATAAGGACGAGGAGGAAGAGTTTGAGGAGAAGGACGGGGAGGCGCAGGAGCAGCAGGAGGAGGGGGAGGGGAAGTTGGAGGAGTTGGGGAAATTGGAGTTGGAGGAGGAGTTTGAGCTTGAATTTGAGGAGGAGGAGGAGGAGACACGGGATGAGGATGAGGAGGATGAGGAGGAGGAGGAGAAGGAGGAGGAGGAGCAGGGGAAGGAGGAAGAGGTGGAGAATGAGTTGGAGGAACTGGAGGAGGGGGAGGAGGAGGAGAAGGAGTCGGAGGAATTGGAGGAGTTGGAGGAGCTGCTGGGGGAGGAGTTGGAGGAGGAGGAGAACAGGCGCAACTCGTCCTGGGGCGCCCGCGGCGGCCCTGTCCGCCACCGCTGGATTCGCCCCGAAAGGTCCCGGGAGTAACGGCATTGGTACCTTTTGGTGTCCCCAGTCCTGGCTGGCCCGCTCCCGCGCCAGGAGCGGCGGCCTCCCGCGGCCGGGGCGGGGCGGCGATGTCGATCCCTGCGCTTCGGGGGATGCAGGCTACACAGAGGGGGCCCATGCCAAGCGACACCCTGCTTGCCTCCAGGGTGCCCTTGATTTCGTGAGTTTCGACGGTTTTGCGATGGAAAGCGTGACGCTCCCACGCCAAGAATCCATGGACGTCCTGGGGTTCCAAGGATGGGTCTCTTGTGGACGTTTTCGTGTGGACTGGCCTCCACTGTACACCTGATGGGGGTTTGCGATTAAGAAGGAGCGCCACACCCGATCCCACGCCCGAGCACGAGCCCGGGCCCCCCCTGCCCAGGCTCGTGCTCGTGCTAAATGTGAGACGATGATTATACATTGTTCTACCCGCGTCCCATCCACGTCTCACCTCACCTCTCCCCTTCTCCCTCTCCTTCTGACCTGCACTCGCGTGCAAATCAGTCGCAAACAGACATGCAGTCGCGCACGCATAGAAACACTGACATACGGACACGCACACACTTGTTTGCGGCAGCGGCCACGCGCGCCGCGACGAGGCGGAGACAGGGCAAGTACGGAACGCGGAGCCGCGGACACACATACACACAAACACAACACACACACACACATATACAAACACACACCATATATAACACACACAACACACAGATCCATCACATGCAGGTCGGAGAGGGAGGACACGTTGACGAGACAACGCTGGTATACACCTGGCGGGTCCCAAGTCGTGGCTGGCGTGGCATTGCCTAGACGCCCGAAGGGGTTCGCATGAGGTGGGGGCGCTATCCGTTTCGTGCTCGAAAAGCTTGGCAGGCGTGGCGCTTCCTCGACGCTACAAGGGGGTCGCTGGGGGTGGGAGCGCTATCCGTTTCGGGCTCGCAAAACGTGGCAGGCGTGGCACCTCCTCGGCACCACAAAGGGGGTGTGCTGGGAGTGGGGGCGCTATCCTTTTCGGGTGCGCAAAACGTGGCAGGCGTAGCGCTTGTTCGAAACCACAGGGGGCAGGGGGGGGGCAGGGGATGGGAACGTTATCCGCTTCGGGCTCGCCAAGCGTGGCAGGCGTGGCACGTCCTCGGCTCCTCAAGGGGGGCGCAGTGTGCGGGTGCGCTATCCGTTTCGGGCTCGCAAAGCTTGGCAAGCGCGGCGCCTCTTTTTCAGCACAGGGGGTATACAGGGCGTGGGGGCGTAATCCACTTTGGGCTCGCAAAGCGTGGCACGCGCGGCACATTTGTGACACCACAGGAGGTGTGCTCGGCGTGGGAACGCGATCCATTTCGGGCCCGCCAAGCGAGGCAACCGCGGCACTTCGTTGACACCACAAGGAGTGCGCTGGGCATGGGGGCGCTGTCCGTTTCGGGTTCACAGGTGCGGCAAAGGAGAGGAGATGGGAGGCATAGGCGAAGAGGAACAGGAAGCGTGACACTTTCCACCCACGTCGCAGCCGCATTCACACTACCCTCCCCCTCCAGACTTCCGAGGCCGTGATTTCTTCCAAGTCGCAATCCCTGGAGTTCTCGACCTCTTCCCGGGTACCCCGTCCATGCTCCCCGAGTGGCAGACGTGGCACGTTTTTGACGCCAGAGGTCTGCGCATGGGGTGGAGGTTGCGCGGGCGAGAGCGCGCGTCTTAGCCAGGATTGTGCGCACCTTGGTGCATGCAGGCTCGGCTAGCCTGAGCATTCACGCAGGCGCGCCTGTAGCCTCACTTGAAAGTAGCCACCCAAAGTTGCCATAGACGCGCTGCCACCTACATGTTTGGCAATGAAGAACGCAATGATTCAGATGTGCGGCGAGGTTGGTGTGGGGACTTCGCGCAGATGCGCGAACGGAGTAGTGTTGTCCGCATTTCGTGCGTACTGCCGCCAGCTTCACACAGTCAATTAATCACGTACGTGGGATCCGCCAATGACGCAATTCCAATTAGTGCTTGCATTTAGGGGTTCTTATTTCTGTTTTGAGGAATCGGGCCGGTGTGCCGCTCTTGCCGCCGTCGCGGCCCCGTCGCAGCCTCGTCGCCCCCCATCGTCTGGGCCGGCGTGCCGATGTGGCGGCCATGTTGTCGCCGTCGCCGGCTCCGTCGTCGCCCGGCGTCTGGTCTTTGCTGCGCGGCGCGGCGTATTGCTTGCGTGTTCTCGCATTGCTGCTCACTGCAAATTGCAACGGCTTAGTCTGCATTGTATGCAATATACCGGATGCAATCAAGTCCACGGTGTGCCGAAAACAATGATCGTTCCAGGTTGTGCAATATGTGTGGCGCAACTCACGTTGTGCCATTTATGTATTCTTGTTTATGACGTTCGACACGCGTGGTGCAGTAAATATAATGCCATGTATGTTGAGACACCGACGTGGTGCAATCCACGTTGTGCAATCCGCGTGATGCCATATATGCGTTGCATCCTACGTGGTGCAAGTTACGTTGTACAAGCGAGGCCCCGACCACGGGCGGCGACGGTGCGGCGACGGCGGCCACATTACCGCCAGACCGAAGAGACGGCCCACACGACGGGCGGTGGCGAGGCGGCGATAGGTCGTCGACGGGGCCACGTAACTGCCAGACCGAACGCGGCCCAGTTCTTCAGAACATAATTATGACACCCTGAGTGCAAACACTGTCTGGGGAGCGTTGGTTGCACAATGCAGATTCCACAACATAGATTGCCCAACGTATATTGTTCCACACAGGAATATGTTGCAGCACATAGAAGACACCACATAGTTTGCGCAATCTATCTTACACCATCGATTGCACAACATGTTTTGCACCACTACGTTGCGCCGTGTTCGTTGCACCGCATACGTCGCACCACATCTGTTCTCTTTTTTAAAAAAGAGAGAATCGACTCTCCCCCCCGGCGTTATCGCCCCCCCTTTTCGGGTATGTAAATCATATACGATTATGACCACATGTCCATCCTTAATATGAATCGTACACTATTCCAGGGGGCCGGGATCGGCCCCCCTGAGGTCCCCTTGTGAAAAACGATGCGCGGGGGCATTTTCCGTTTTAGCCCGGATTTTTGTCACGAATCCGTGGCAAACAACGGGACGACATGCACATGCGCGCGTCGTCGCGCGCGCATGCCAACATTTTTCGAAAACGTTCGGTTTCGGATGGATTTCGCAATCGAGTTTACAAAAACGTGCAAATTCACAGGGTTTCGCAACACTGATTAGCTAAAAAAGCTTACGCGCGAGCTCTTGCGAAATCTTCAGAAAACCATCGGTTTTCCCAGATTTTCGCAAAATGCTACCACACGGGTTTCGCGCGCGCATGTCGAAATATGTCGAACGCCTTTGCGCGTGTGCCGTCGCGAGAATCACTTTTGCAAAAAATGGGACGAAGTGCGGACGCGCGCGTCGTCGTGCGCGTATGTCAAAATCCTTCGGGACCCATCGGTTTCGGAAGGATGTCAAAATCGTGTGTCCAAAAAACCTACAAAACACAAAGCGTGCGCGCGCGCTCTTGCGTCGTCGTCGTCGTCGTCGCCGTCCTCCCTCTTCCCGCGTCGTCGTCGTCGCCGCCTGCGTCGTCCTCTGTTTTTCCTCGTGTTCGTCGTCGTCGTCCTCTTTGGCGTCGTGGTCGTTTCCGTCGTCGTTGTCGCCGTGGTCGTCCTTCCTCCTCCTCCTTCGTCGTCGTCGTCGTCCGTCGTCGGCGTCTCGTCGTCGTCCCTCCTATTTCGTCGCCGTCGTTGTCGTCGTCGTTGTCGTCGTCGTCTTCCCTCCTCCCTCGTCATTGGCGTCGCCGTCCTTCCTCCTTCTTCGTCGTTCGCGTCGTCGCCGTCCTCCCTCCTCCCTCGCCGTTTTCGTCGTTGTCGCCGTCCTCCCTCCCCCCCCGCCGTCGTCGTCGTTGGCGACGTCGTCGTCGTCTTCGTCGTCGTCGTCGGCGTCGGCGTCGTCGTCGTCGTCGCCGCCGTCGTCGTCGTCGTCGTCGTCGTCGTCGTCGTCGTCGTCGTCGTCGTCGTCGTCGTCGTCTTCGTTGTCGGCGTCGTCGAAGTCGTTGGAGACGTCGTCGGTGTCGTCGTAGTCGGCGTTGGTGGCGTCGTCGTCGTCGTTGTCGCTGTCGTCGTCGGCGTCGCTGTCGTTGCCAAGTGCCATTTGGTCTCTAACGTCACGGTGGTAAGAGGTCTTGCGACCAAGTTGCGGGTGGGAGGGTGGGAAGTTTGCACGAGCAGTGGAGAGGACAGTTTCAACACAGTCAAAGTGGATTGCACCACATAGATGACACCACGTACACTGCACACCATATATGTTAAATCGCAGCTATTCCACAACATACACTGCACCACCGATATCGTGCAACATGGACGGTTCCACATCGATTGCACACCATATATTGCTAGCAACACACTGTTTGGGGACCACGTTGGCAAACATCCCAATCATCAGCCTGCACTGCACCGATTCAGGCCGATCATGCCCCTACGTCCGCGATGGCTCAGGGCCCCCAAGCGGTGCGTTGACCACATCGTGGTGTGGTGAGTTTGTTGAGGTCCGGGGCGGTCGCGCGAATTCGGTGCCCGGGTCGTTTTCCGGGGACTTATTGGGCGTTGGGGCTTCGAAGGTCCCAAAACCGTGCGGTGACGAACGCGGTGAGTTTACCGGGATGCCGATGTCACCGCACGGTGCGTCACGGCACCGTCGTGGGACCCCCAAGATCCCGGCCCCCGCCTTTTGCGACGGCGCCCGTGAAGGCCAGGTCGGGCACGCGCGCGGCATTGGAGGGGGGAGGCGCCCCACTGTTTCTTGTCAGCTTTTTCTCGCGGGAGTCGGTGCGATCAACTTGTGGCTCTGGGGGCCCAAGGCCTGGCAAGAGTGTGGTTCGGAACTTTTTGCAGTGTTCCGTGATCAGGTGGGCGCTCCCGTGCACCAGCAGTTTTGTTGGGATCGCACATGGCAACAACCCAATAAGGCTGGCAGCGGGCGCTGCAAGAACACAGGGAGGACGACGATGCAAAAAAGGATATTGGTGAATGCTTACAGGAAAAAGCAGGAACAGGAGCGCGAGCAAGATGACTAAGCTGAGAGTCTGAGGATGGGGGCGAGGAGGAGCAGGAAGAGGAGGAGGACAGACAGGAGGAGGACCAGAAGGACGGCGACGTACAAACGAGGGAAGGGAAGGGAGGGAGATATGGTAGGCGGAGGAGGGATGAGGAAGAGAGTAAAGACGAGGACGAGGATCAGGATGAGAAGCACGACTTCGAAGGGTAACGCGAGGATCGAGGCCAGGGATGCCGACACGCTACGCTGCCGGGAGGCCTGCTTGTTGCACTGAGGCCCCGATGCTGGGCGCCATCGCGACCATGGTCGGGGGCGCCGCGTTGTACACCTCGGCGAACCGCCCACGGATGGGGCGGCCCCTGAGCGCTCCTCTTGCCCGTTCGCTCCTTCGGCAGGCTTGCGTCGTGTCGACGCCGCGGCGACTCCGCCGCGGGCGTTCAAGGTGGAAAGCCGCTAGTGGAACGATCCGGCCATCGAAAAACTGCTGATGATGGGCCTGCTTTCCACCTCCACCTTGGAGTGGGGAAGGAGGTGGAGGAAGAGAAGGAGGAAGAAGAGGAGGATGAGGAAGATCAGTTTCTCCAGCGCTTCGGCCCCATGAGCCGACCAGTGGAGAGTCAGTGATTGCACGCTTACCAGCAGAATGACTTGAGGTTCTCACAAGCATCATCAATGATACTTGCAGGCTGCAGCAGTACCCAGCCCAGTGCATGATCAACCTCGTCGCTCTCAAGCCACAGACAGAGTCAGCGATCGTCCCATCACTCTCACCAGCGCCCCCTACATATCATAGCGCGTCGTTTCAAGGGCCAGTTATCCCAATAAGAACATGCACGTGCATGGTTCTGGGACGCGCACTGAGTGTTTAAGAACTGCGCTGGTCAGCGTCCTCTTCGCCGAGGTCAGCGCCTCTCTCACCTGTTCCGTCATTGAACGGTCCTCGACCTCCAGAAGTTGTTCGATACCATTCGCCAGAGCAAACTGGCGGAGAAGGCCCTGGCACTAGGCTACCCAGTGGCCCCGCCCGCGCTTGGCATGATGGTCCACACGTGCACTCGAGCAGTTGGGACACCCACAAGGGTCAGCGAACCCCTCATCCCCATGGCATCAATACTCCAGGGATGTGGTCACAGTGTTTCCTGGACGAGGGCCCTCTTGTACGAGATTCTAGACCTTGCCCACTACTGGGTGTCCCGCCCCACCATCAGAACATGGGTCGGGGGCGTCAGGGTCCGCGTTTCGTCGGAAGCCCAGAAGCCCTAAAGGTAGCCTTCCCCGACCTCCATCATCAAGCTACGTGGTTGAAATGCTGATCTAGTACGTCGCCTTTCAGAGAAGTCTGTTGTCCTGGCCAGCTCTCCAGAGATCCGCACCTCGGACGTCGAAACCCTCGGCGCGAACGGCATCACCATTCGACCTGTTCGGAAAGCTCGGGATCTGGGCGTCGACACCTCCATCGGGAAGGTCAGGACCCTGCGGGTCCGTCGGGCTCGTCGCTCGTTCGGGATCCGGAGCCACAGGATATCAAAAAGTTGGCCCGTACTACAACCAAGGCGCGTACACTTTTTCGCATTGGCGCGCTCCCGCTGTTGAGCGTCCCCGTCAGACAGCGACCCAGGGATTTTCCTCACGGTCCAACTGTTGCGGATGCGGTTCAAAGTCATTAATTCAGAGACCAGCATCCTCGGAGGCATCCAGAGGTCTTGGGAGATCCTGAAGGACAAGCTCAAGAGGCCCTCCAGATGGCTCGTGGTCAGGTCACACCTCTCGGCCGTCATCGCCACCCTGCATGACCTAGGCTGGACCCCTGTCTCCAGCCTGGCACTGGAATGACCCTGGAGGCCACGAATACGCTGTGAAGCCGCTTAGCTGGGATCAGCTGGAGGTTTTCTTTCGCCACCTGGAGTTCCTCCTAACCATGCGCATCTGGGAATCAACCTCACCGATCAGCCACAACTCAGGGGGGGCTGGAGGAGGGGGCAAACGTCGACTCACTGCGTGTATACCCAGCCAGGAAGCGGGCCGCCATCAGGAAGGAAGAGACGAAGCTCGAGCAGAACCCACCCACCCAGGGCCCAAGAGACACATATCAAGGAGGAGCTCCGGAGACAGGCCTCCCATCAGCTCTTGCCGCCGCATCCTGCTCGAGTCGCTGGAGCGCCCGCCGCAGGTTCGAGAGCGGCCGGCAGAAGTTAGCAGATTGCCCGCCATGTGGACAGCCGCGGGCAGATGATCTCCACATGTTTTGGACCAGTCCTGAAACCGCCCATCAGAACATATCCGAGGTCCAGAGTACTCAGGCACCCGCGGAACGAGCTGTGGCAGAATCCCAGCAGAACCCTAGTCTCTTGCATCGAGGGATCACCCCGGCAAGATTGCTCCGTCAGGCCCACGCCCGCATCATGCAGCGCAACTAGGACACGGTCCGAAGAGGAGTCTTCTAGCAGCCCCCTACTTTTCTTGTCTCGGAGTGGCTGGTGGCAGCCACAGGCTGCAGAGGCGGGGCACGCGCGCTGGACCCGCGGATTCCAACTCGTGGCTGGGGTAGTTCTTTGTGGACATGCGATGTCGCTCGGGAAGGCACGATCCAAGGAGGTACCACAGGTTCCCAGACCGTCCCGCTCGCAGAGCTCGAGGCGGTCACCGTGCTGCTCCAATCCACTAGAGGCAGCCTTCTCATTGTCACAGATTGCGCCTACGTTCGCACGGGTTCCCGGAGAGGCCTTCGCTTCCATCGCAGTAAGAGCTTACAGCCCTGGAGGAAGTTCTGGAGTTTCGCAGCTCGTAGAGATCAGATCACGTCGCGCAGAGCGAAGAGCCGCCCGACCCCTGATCAAGCCGCCAGAGAACCCCGTGGGCCCGCCGCCTCAATGGCCACGCTGATAAGTTAGCCCCTGAAGCGGCTCACTGGCGCCGTGTCCCCGACCAGCTTGCACGACTGATCGAAGGGGTGGATATCCATGCCGATCTCATCCGCGACAGGCCGGCAGGAATTCGGCAGTTTCATCGGGGGAGTAAGGGCAACCTAGGTCTGGAGGAAGAGGAGGGCGCGCGGGAGTACCGTGGAAATGTGAAAGTAGACAGGCGCGCAGCAGCCTTGCAGGTGGAGCTCGACAGGGCCCCCCCACTGTCTCACGCGCGCCCCCTCCCCCCCCTTTTCTCCCAGACCTCTCGCAAGACGCGCGCAAACGCAGGCGCTGTCCCCCAGCACCCCCGCTGGCCTTCGGCAGCGTTTCCGCCCCAGCCGCAGACCCCACCTCACAAAATTGCAGGGGATCCCGCGGGCAGCGCCAGGCGCGGGGCCCCGACAAGGCGCGCCGCCGAGAAGTTTTCCCTGCCATGGCAGCAGCCAACAGAGAGGGAGGCAAAAGAGCCCTCGCTCGGTTTTCCCGAGGCAGGCCCCCGCCAGGCCTCCAGTCCTGGCCGAATCCAGCGGCTCCCCGAGGGGCTCAACGAGGCAGCCCCCACGCTGGAGAGGGGGGACTGCACTGCCGCGGGGGCGCGCGCACGCGCGGACCCCCTCCCCGCTTTCGGCGGTGGCGATGGTAAACAAGCCCGCCGGCTGACCTTTGAAGACCGGCCGATCCACGCGGGCCACGCAGAGCAGTTTCCCGGAGACGATTTCCCCGGAGAGGCCCGCGCCTGCCCGGGCACGCCTCGCGGGGGCCCGTCTCCGGCGCGCGGGCCGAACCCAGCGCCAGGGCAGTCGCGACGCGAGCCATGACCCGTTCCCCAATGCTCACAATCGGGGGGGGCCAAGAGGGGGGTGAGGACTAGGGGGAGGGGGGGTATCATGGCGGAGGGCATGATGCCTCCCCAGATTTCGCGGCGTCTGGGCCGCGCGCGTGCCGGCCATGATGCGCGCCCCCTCCCTTCGGACGCCCCCCTCTTGGCCGCCCCCGAATTCCCCCATGCTGACAAGAGCAAGGGTGTTCGCATTGCGGTCCGTTCGGTTGCGTCGCAGTCGGTTGCGTTCGGTCGGTTCGGCTCGGTCGGTGAACGTGCCGTTGCCGCGTCGTTGTGCGTTTCTGGGATGCTGTCGGCCTGTCGATTTCGCTCGGTTTTTGTTTCGTTGCCGGTTCGGTCGGTGTTCGGTTTTCTCATGGCCGTGCGCAGCCTCGAAGGGGTGGGCGAGGGGCAGGGCCGACGCTGGGAGGAGGACCCTTGGGGAACAGGGGAAACATGTAACGGCATGGCCATGGATTGTCGCGGTCCTGCGCGGATTTCTCGCATCGGCGCTGGAGCCCCTGGCGGCCGCGCGGACTTTTCGGATCGATGCTGGAGCCACCTGGCGGCGTCTTCGGCGGTGCCCCCAGCGCGCGCTCCCCACGCCCAGGAGGGGGGCCGAGCGCCGATCCAAGAAACCAGCGTGGACCTTCAAACGTTTGTGCTTTTAACATTGTTTGTCCCTTCGAGACCCAGACACGCGGTGTCGTGATTCATGGGCTTACGCCGCACCGCCAACCCTTGGAGGGACTTTGGCTTCTTGAAGCTTCTTGTCGGTTTCCTGGGAGCCTGCTGGTGGCCCCGGGGTCTCTTTGGGGAGGAGGGCCCGAAAGCGCAGATCGAGTTCCTTCTCTTGGATCCTTTTTGGGGCCTCCTTGAGCCGTCTTGGGGCCTGTTGGGAGGAGGACCCAATCATGCGGATTGGGGCCCCGCGGCTGGTTTTTCATCCCGAGTCTTTTCGTTCACGGTCCCAGGGCCCAGCGACGGCCACCGGAGACCGAAAACGGCCTAAAACAGTCCGTCGTGCTTGTTTTATGACGCGAACATGTAACATGTCGGGGGAAGAGAATGGCAAGGAGGGCCTCCCCTGCAGGCGATGCACAAGTCTGGCTTGGGGGGCATCGGCTGGGTCTTCCTCAACATCTTCTTCGCGGTGGGCGACCGCCTGCTGCAACGCTTGATGCTGGCGAAGGCCCTGGGCGGCGGATGGTGCAAGGGAGGGGGCGGGGAGGTTCGAGCTTTTTCGTTGGTTCTCGACGGTTTTTCAGTCTCGGGGTGCCCTCCAGCAGCTGCGCCTCGCCAGAGGCGTTCCAGGGGTGCCTGGATCGTCTCGAACGGCCGCGGGACAAAATCAAGGGGCAATGTTTAGGGGGGGGGGGGCTGGATGGAGGTGCGGGGTGGGGGCAGGAAGGACGAGAGGGGAACCAGAGGTTTCGCCCGCGCGGTCCTTCTCGCACCCACCCCCGAACGGGTATTCCGACGGCCGGAAAACTGGCAGTGGGCCTCCAGAGGCGTGGGAAGCCCAAGCCTGGATTTGTTCTGACGGCCCCCCGGGGCATTCTGACGGTCCCCCAAGGCATTCTGACGGTCCCCCGGGCGTTCTGAAGGGCCCCCGGGGCAGTCTGACGGTTCCCAGCTTGTTGTGATGTCTCCGGCGGGGGCCCTTTCTATCTGACGGTCGACCAGGTCGTTCTGACGTCCGCACGATCGGTCTGGCAGTAGGTTTCCTTCCCAGGTTCCTGCCCCCAGGGGGCTCCCGCCGTCCAGACGCCCAGTCGAGCCGAGATCTTCGGTTGCGGGTTTTGCTTACAGCTCAATGTTGTTGATTACTTGGGAAGGAACACAGAAGCGGCGATGGTTCTTCCAGGACTACCTCGAGGAAGCAAAACATTTTGAAAACGGTAACCCAATGTCAAGTGTGTTTTGATGTTACAGACAGACCCTGGTCCACTAAGCCCTATGGGTTCGATGTCTGGGATCATTCTTAGATCATCATGGGCTGGGGTTGGCCAATCCTGAATTCACTAATCTCAGAACTGTACTCAGGCTGCTCTTTTGGACCAGTACCGAGGCTTTCCGTGGCAAACAGCTGCTAGGCCACGATTCCGTTGTTTCAATGGTTTCCCCGCCTCGGTACTTTGACACACCCTCCCCCCCTTATTGTTCAGCCCCCCTACTGAAGACACCCGATCCGTTGGGCGTCTTTCGAGGAAGCAACGGCTGCACAAACATGACCTCTCGGAGCTCCGCGCGAATTTCTCGGATGATGGGCGTTGGCATCCCTTTGGCGGCGCCTCTGGTGCTGCCCGTGGCGCTTTCCGCGCGCCAGGGAGAAGGATGCCAGCGCCGATCCAAGGCAACCGCGCGGACCTCCGGAAGTGTCGGCTCACGTGGTTGTTCGTTCACTTGGCCAGGGGGTTCGGCGAGACTTCCCTGGGAGGCGTCCTTGCGCCAGAAACCGCGGCCAGCCGTGGGGAGCCAGGCGGGCGGGAGGTGCGCTGGGCATCCGAGGATGGTAAGCAGGGCTTTTTCTTCTTCGCCTTCTTCTTCTTCATCTTCTTCTTCTTCTTCTTCTTCTTCTTCTTGAGAGTCGCTGTGGTGAACCCGAAATGGCAGGTGTCCGTCTTCCTCTCCACTTTTTGGTTGTGGTTTAGCACCAGCTCACCTGGACAGCAGAGCAAGCAGGGCGCTGCGCCCACGGGCGTGCGCGAGGGACGGGGGCGCAGCGCCCCGCCCCTGGAACGGGGATGGAGGAGGAGGGGGAAGGGGGAAGGCAGGCACACCTGGGAAGGGAACGGGGGAGGAGGAGGAGGGGGAAGGGAAGGGAACGGGGAGGGGAAGGAGGGGAAGGGAAGACGCGTGGCTCCAGTGCGTGCCGAAACGCTCTCGGAGCGTGCGGGAGGTCTCCGGATCCGCCGCGGCGCCCCAGGCGTTCTCCAGAGCCGCGGGTTCTCAGGCCCCGGGCATGCTGGACGCTCCGCGTAGGCCCACCAGCCCATCCATCAACGATGCCTAGGCGAGTTGCCCTGATCAGGGATGTGGAGAAGGCATGCAGTGGACGAAAGGGTTGGGGAAGCCGTCATGCCCCAAGACGGGGAGGATGGAGGAGTAATCGGAGGAGGAGGAGGAGGAGGGGATGACGTCGCGGAGGAGGAGGAGGAGGAATAGGCGGACGAGTATGTGAGGAGGACGAGGAGGAGGAGGAGGCCGAGCAGAAAGGCCAGAGGCCTTGGATACCCCTTGAGTCGCTTCGGATCTCTCCGAGAGCTTGGAGTTCTGGGGCGTCTACGTGGCCTCTTGGACGTCCCTGGAGCCTCTTGGAGCGTCTTGGGTGCTTCGGGGAGCCTCTTGGTTCTCTCTTGGGAGTCTTTTGAGGACCTCTGGGGGGCCTCTTGGAGCACTCTTGCGAGCCTTGGGGGCTATCGTTGAGCCATCTTGGAGTAGTTTGGAGGAGCTCAATCAAATAAGGGGGGATCCAATAGCCTCCCCCAGGAGGCCCAAATGGGCCCAGCATCTATGGAAAATCAATCATGCGTGCCGTCTCGACGTTGCCATCTTGGACGCTCTAACAACCCGCGTGGCGCCCCGTCCAGGTCCAGGGGGAGGGAGTAGGGGGGAGGGTCAAGACACCTCCGCCCGCAAGCTGTCTCGCTCACTCCCATCCGCCCTCCCAACACATAGGTAGAGCCCGAGCCGCAGCGTGTTCAGCGGTAGATTTTGGATGGACAGATACTGGGAACCAGCAACAAATTCATGTGCGCAGCGCGGGGGCGATGTGCGCCATGCGTGCCAGGCGCGCCACGCTCGCCAGGTGCGCCAGGCACCCCATGTGGCCCAAGCGTGCCAGGACGCCTGATGCGCCAGATGCGCCACGTGATCCACGTACGCCATGTGCGCCGCATGCTCCAGCCGCGCGAGGTGCGCAACGTTTGGGGCACGCGCAGAGCGTGCAGGGTGCGCCTGCGCACGTGGCAGTACTCATCGGGAAACGTGTCGGCACCCACCACCCGTGTCGAAAAGCACTGCGCTATGGCGGCGGGGTGGCCTGCACATATCAGGCAATATGCCAGCACCCCTGCTGGCCCAGTAAAAAAACGATGCACCATGATCGCGGGGTGCCCACGTTTGATTCAGATTTTGTTTCGAAATGCATGTGGAATTGTTTTTGCCAGGGATGCTAGCCCTGCGGGCAATGTGCGGGCACCCCCGCCGTCCCTGTCAAACAACAATACAATGTGCTCGCGCCCCCCCCCAATCATGACCCAAGATTTTACCTCAAAGTGGACTTCGCAGTGTTTTTTGACAGGGATGGTTGGGGGCGTCTCATTGGTCCTGGTTGGCTGCCTGTCGCCTGGGGGAGGGGGTATTCATTAATACGGAACAGTGATAAGCCACTCCCCGAAGGGGAAGAAGAGGGTTGGAAGAAAAACATCGTGGGACTGTGTACCCGACCTGGTGTTATTCCCACCGCTCCTTTTCTTTTTTGAGTAGAGCGCTTGATTATCTTTCCCTCTTCCTCCATCCCTCTCCTTCTCGTTTTGTCCTTTTGCATCCTTATTTTATCGCTTCGCTCATTCCGCTGGCCCTGGAGCGCTATTTGGGGCCTCTTGGGGCCGTCTGAGGGGCCTCTTGGGTCTCCTTGGCGGCGTCTTGGGCTCCCCTGGGGCCTCTTAGGGGGCTCTTGGGGGCCTCTTGGGGCGGGAGGGGGGGTAGTCGATTGCAGCCACCCCCTCGGAGGCCACGATCCTCGTGCGGGGTGGCGAAAATAGCCCCCCCCCTGGGGATCGCCCGGGACCCGGCCGGGGGTCAGCTGGGGTACTTTTCGTCCGGGGGCTCCCAGGGGCCGCCCCGCGCGCGCGAACTTGAAATATTGTTAAGTAGTTACCGGAGATCTTAGCACGCCTTTGGCCCGTTGGGCCGGCGAATTTCCCGTCTTGGTGTTGTCAACTACTGCAGTTGCGCAACAGTTGCTACGGTCGTGAGCTCCTGGGAGGTCTAGCGGAAAGATGTCCTCCCCTGATTCAAACTAGACCTCGCCTCCCTTGGTTGTGCCAATTACGTTCGCAACTGCCACAATTTTTCGTGAGCTCTTGGGAGGTCAGCGGAGCGAAGTCCTGCCCAAACCACCAACACCAGACCTTGCCTCCTTTGGTGGTGTGCCGCTTGCTAGATTGTCACCACTTTCGTGAGCACGCGGGGTCCAGCGGAGAGTTGGGCCATGCAGACCCAAACGGGACGTCGCGTCTTCTGCATTGTGCCAGGCGCCCAGCCGTCGTCACGCTCGTGAGCGGACGGGGCTTCGCGCAGATCCGAGCGAATTCTCGCCTCCCCGGGTGGGCGCTGACGAAAAAGATTGGCTTCTTTTGCGTTTGCGCGTCATGTTGTCCAAGGCGACGATGTCGGACAATCCGCGCGAGATCAGCCCGCGCGTTCGCCGTCGTCTGATTGCCTCTCGTTCTCGCCCCCCCCCTCTCCGTCGCCGCGCAGCACAGACTGCCCGGAGCTGGCGGCGGCATGCCACGTCCTGCCCCTCCACACCCCCCTGCGGTCTGGGCCGGCGGCCGCCCTCGGGACAGGCCCTCCGCGGCGGCGGCGGCCCGCATGGCAGGCGGCGCCAAAGTGTCACCATGTCGGCCTGATCCCACCAGCCTCGAACTTATCCCTATCCCTGAGATTGACACGCCGAAAGGCGATGACAGTCTTAGGGGTGCACCCTCAGAAACTGAGGGAATCCCTAAGATCGCCATCGTGATGATTCGATGCCGAACACAGGGAGAGGGAGATGTTCCAGGCTGGTAATGATCCCACCGGTTTGAAACAGATCCCCATCCCTACATTTGGCATCACCTTACTTCGACACCGATCTCAGGGGTTCCCTCCGTTTCTGGGGGCCTATGCCTTAAGGTCATCATCGCCTTTGGCTTGCCCACCTCAGAGATGGGGGTCACCACTCCTCCTCCTCCTCCTCCTCCTCCTCCTCCTCCTCCTCCTCGTCCTCCTCCTCCTATTCCTCCTCCTCCTCCTCCTCCTCCTCCTCCTCCTCCTCCTCCTCCTCCTCCTCCTCCCCCTCCTCCTCCTCCCCTCCCGTTCCCGCGCTTGGGTTTTGCCCTCCGACGGCCGCCCGCGGCCGCCCACTGCCCGGCGGCGCGCCCGACCGTCTGACACCCGTGTTGAAGCGCGCGGTGGCGGCCGGAGCGGCCGACCGAAGGAGCCGCCGGTGCGCTTGCCGTCGGGTCCCGTCGGGGCCTAGGAGACGGGGGTCAGTGCAAACGGGGGTCAGCCAGAGCGCCAGATCCTGCGGGATCCTGCGAAGGCCCCCTCTGGCTGACCCGGGTTAGCGAGCCGCTCGTGGCCGCGAGGGGGGCCGCGCCTATTGGCTGACCCGGGTTTGCGAGGACCTGCGTTGCAGTTTTTTTTTCCAGCATTGCAGTTTTTGGTTTCCCGCTGACCCTGGTCTGGATTGACCCGGGTCAGAAGATCCCCGATCCCGTGTGCGATTCCATTCGCCTCGCGTCCAACCCAGGGCATGCACGCGGCCGCGAACAGGTGGTGCCCGCTGGGAGCGGTGCAAAGCCGAGGCCAACACGTTGGCTCTGAGGCCGGACCCTGGATCACCCCTGCATGTGCGATGCAATGAGAATCTTTCGGCGCCGCGCTGGCCTTCGCTTACAGTGGGGGCGCGTGCCAAGAAACCAGTTGGATGTTGCCAGGGTGCCCTGGGTTTATTGGATTTCGATGGGCTCCCAATCAGATCTTGACGATTTTCGATCGACCCATGTGGATTTTCACAGAACAAATCGCGGATTTCAGGGTTGGGTTTCTTGCAGAGGTTTCTTGTGGCCGAGCCCCCACTGTATCACCGCCTCTACGTTCGCCATGTCTCATTATCCTGCTCGCCGTCGTCCTTTTGTTTCCCCCATTTTCTGTGCTACGGTGTCGCCTCGTATATAGGTTCCACTAGGCGCGGACACACGTGGACTGAATGGGCTCCTCAGCCTGTTAACATCGCAACGCGCTTGGGCGGCGCCAGCTGCAGAACTATTGCCGTTTTCAAGATTTTGCGAAGGGGGTAACAGGAGTGCGCGGCCACGCAGTCTAAATTGAACCTCGGCGTTCTGGATGGTACCAGGCGCGCAAATGTCGCCTCTTGTGTGAGCCCTTTTTCGGTGGTCCCGCGGAGTTCGGCACCATCCAGATCTAGGTGAGATTCTGCGTCCGTGGGTTGGCGCCGACGGCATTGACGGGTTCTTGATGCACTTATGTGTGTGTGTGTCATGTTGTCCAAACAGCGGTGTCAAAACATTGGGGCGATCCGTGCCTGAGTCAGGGCTTTTCTTTCTCAAGGCCGCCCGCCATTTTTGCAGTGCGCTTGTGAATTCGTAGTGCCCGCGCTGAATCTTACATTGCGGAGGCCGAGGCGATGGCTCATCAGCACGGCATGGTTCGCGCGCTGATATGCTTCTCGATGGGCCCAACGTCCGGACACGTGCAAGCGAGCGGCTGCGAAAATATAACGCCCGCGCCGTGCGGTACAACACGGAGGCCGTCAAGATGGTTCTGGGCTCCAGAGAGAAAAACGTTGGGAAGCGGCGTGCGTCGCGGTAGCGGCGACGGGGGGGGGAGGGAGGGAGGACACAAGGGAGAATGCAGGTGGACGAGGGGCGTGGGGGCAAGCGGGAGGAAACGAGGGAGCGGGCAAGCAGGCGGGAGTGGGAGAGGGAGGGACGGCAGGACCGAGGGGTGCCATTGCCAGTGGGGTTGGGCCGGGCCTCTCTCTGTGCCGGGGGGGCCCGCCGGCCGACAGGACCAGAGCCCAGTGGACATCTCCAAGACGGGCATCACACTCCTCAACAACCTGGAGGGCATGGTGCCTCTCGTGGTACCACTCCCTCTCCCTCTCTTCAACGTCTGCCGCCTTCTCCCCTTCTCTCCCCGAGTCGGAAAAGGAAGAGGACATATAGGATCGATAGGGAGAGGCAGGAGTGGAGGGTAGGAGGAGGCAGGCACTGCAAAGAGTAAGCAAGTTCCGATTGGATCAAAACGCACCAGAACGACGAGAAATCTCCGCCCTCATGACGGCGTTGTGGACTCATGCGGGTACTTGCCTCGCTGGCCTGCCTTGCTGTCGACAGTGCCACTGCCGCCGCCACCCCCGCGTCGGGGCCAGTGGTTCGCCGTGTGGGAGGCCGCAAGGCGACAGTGGCCGAGGCGGACACGGCGCCAGGCGGGCGCGCAACTGATTTGCCACAGCGGCTCAGTGGCCGCTTTGGAAAAAAACGGACGGAGAGAGAGACAACAGTTGCGATCTTTGTGCGGGGGAGGCTCTTCCCAGGCAGAATTCTGCACCGCGGCAACGACAACGCCGCCGAAGACGCAGTTGCAGACGAGGCGAGCGGAGGAGGAGGAGGAGGAGGAGGAGGAGGAGGAGGAGAAGGATAAATGAGGAAGCTGAGAAAGGGCATGGGAGAGGAGAGGGAGGATGAGCAGCGGAGCGCGAAAGACGTATGCCTTGCTGTTGGCAGCACGCGCTGAAAGCCACCCGCCCTGCACCAGTTCAATTAGTCGACATCCAGAGAACTATGGATGTAACGAGCGAGGCCATCTGAGACGAAGCAACCCACACGCCATTCCAATTCCCTTTGCCTTTCGACGCGGAGGGAACGTTGACCAGGAGCAGGGACAGGGTGAAGACGATGAGGAGGAAACCTGACATGGGAGGCTAAAGAGAAGGGGGTAGGAGGAACAGAGACAATGTAGGAGAAGGGGGAGGGGGAGGAGGAGGAGGGGGAGGAGGAGGAGGAGGAGGAGGAGGAGGAGGAGGAGGAGGAGGAGGAGGAGGAGGAGGAGGAGGAGGAGGAGAGGAGGAGGAGGAGGCAGGAGGAGGGGGAGCAGGAGGCAGGAGGAGGGGGCAGGAGGGGGAGGAGGAGGAGGATGGCATGGAGGAGCTGCGGGTGGGGCGCCGCCGTGCTCCAGGTCGTGATGGGCATCAAGAACGAGTTCGCCGAGATCCCCGAGGCGCTCCGTGGGCCGGGGGGTGGGGCAAGGCGGCGGCGCGCACACCACGTCGTTGGGGCCCCCCAGCGGTGCGGTGGCCACACTGACTGGTGAGTCGTTGGGGTCTCGGGATGTCTGCTCGGCGGCGAGCAAGGGGGGGAAGTGAGAACGAGGAGGCCTTCTCAGAAGGCGGCGGGACTTCTCACCTCTGGCCTTCTAAGAGGTTTTCTGTGTCTTCGGGGAAGCCTCAGAACTCTTCTCCGAAGGCCGTGGGACTTCGCAGCCTTTGAGAAGGCCCGCCCCTCCTCACTTCCCCCGGGCTCGCCACTCATCTAAGCCCCAAAAACTGTGCGGTGACGGACTGTGCTGTTGGAGGGTTTTCAAAGGACGTACGCGCCCAACCACGTACATCAACACGGCCCCCCATTACAGTCACGGGGCTGAAATAAGAACAGTTTGGGTACTAAAGGGGCTCGATGTTGCTTATGTTATTATGCGGTTGTTCCTGTAGTCCTTCTCGTGCACACTGGCGCATTGGGGGCCAACAAGGGGCTTCGTTTTTCCTTTACCGTTCCAATAAACGGCCTGACTGTACGCGAGACCAGCCGCGTGATACGAACGTTCGCGCAATGCGTAGTCTCGAAACCAGCGTGGATTCATGTACGTGTGCGTCCTTCTTTCGCCCTTGAGCTGTGAGGTCCGTCGGGATTTCGACCTCACCGCACGATCTGTCGCCACACGGCTTGGGGAGCCTCAAATTCGGTTCCAGCTGTTGCGCGTTCTGACAGGGCGGTTTTCTCTGATCCACGATCCCCCCGCCCTTCTCTTCCTCGTCCTCCGATGAGGGTGGGTCATCATCTCCCGTCTTTTTTGTCCTCCTCCCCCTTCACCTTCTCCTCCTCCCCCCCTCTTTCTCTCCTCCATCCTGCTCCTCCAGGTCCAATTCTTCCTGCGCTTTCTTTCAGCTCTTGTTGATGTTGTTATTTCCGTCTGATTCGTCTCCCCATCCTCGTTCTCCTCCCTTTGCTTCTCCTCGTTCGCCTCCGCATCGGAGCTTCGAGCTGCCGACCTTTGTCTGTAGTAGTTCAGCCCTCGTGCACTACCACTCCTGCTCGTCCCCAGGCTTGCGTTCGAAGGCCAGGGCGTTCCGAGAGCAGCTTCAGAGACGGCCATGCTCTCTGTGTGCGAAGGACGCCGGTGGAGGCGCAGTGCTGGTCTTAAGATTGCTGCTGCATCTCCGTGGAGTGAGCCCTGGCTGCCGGTGGCCCCGGCGGTGAGCTGCTCGCGCCGGCCCCAAGCTTCGGCCCCAGGGGGGGCCTTGTTCGCGGGGGGGGGAGGGCGGCGCGGCGGCGGGGGGGTGCGAGGGAAGCGCGAGCTCCCGGTCCCAGGCTCCGCGGCCCATCCACCGCCGCCGTTGCCTGGCCGACGGCGCTCGACGCGAGCACTGCGGCGGCCAGGGCTGGCGCTGGCACGGCGGCGGCCTGCTCGCGCAGCAGGCAGGTGCCGCACCTGCCAGCGCGTGCTGCGGACGGGCTCGTCTCGTCCTCGGGGCGGCGCGGGGCCGCCCGCCCGAGGGCGCGTCGGCCGCGGTCGCGCTCGTGGCGGCCGCGGCAGGGGGGCGCCTAGGCGCGCTCTCGCACGCGCTCGCGGCGCGGGCCCGCGCCGCCATCAGTGCTGCGATCTGGCGCCGCGCGGCGCGCATGGTCGCCGCGCGCGGCGCGCATGGTCACCGCGCGCGGCCCGCGTCTCGCCCAGCAAGAGATCTGCGCCCTCCTGCCCTGGGCTGGGGCCGCCATTACAGGCGGCGCCGACGACGCCGCCTCCGCCGTGCATCCGCTGGTCGAGCCGCCTTCCGCCTTCCTCGCCCTCGCGCCCTCCTGCCCGGCCTGGCCTCGCCCCCTGCCCTATTGACGTATTATGGTTTCGGGGGGCATGGCGGAGCCAGTGGGGGCGCGACGTCGGCGGCGCCGCTGACCAGCGCGGCGGGTGAAACGGGCGCGGCGGCCGGCCCCGAGGCCGCGGGCGGCGTCGCCAGCTTGGAGTTGGAGCTCGTGGGGATCGCCGGCGCGCCTGGCCCTGGTCCTGGAAGGCCCGCGCCGGCGGCGGGGGCGCCCTCGTGGCCGAGGCCGAGAAAGCCCATGGTCTGCCCGAAGCGGGTTTGGCGGCTGGCGGCGGGGCCGAAGGCGGCGTCGCGGGCCTCGCGGCGGCGCTCGAGGGGCTCGCTGGCGCAGGTGTCAGAGCCGAACCTGGCCCGGGCGCCGGCGCGGCTGCCATGCGCTCGCGCGCCCAGGGCGCTCGCATGCGGTTCGCGCGCGCGCGTGTGGCCCGCCTCCAGACCGTCGAGGGCGGATCGTGCGCGAGAAAAATTAGAATCGGGTCAGTCCTGCTAAATCACGGCTGCGTCGGTGTGCTTTCTGTCGCGCCTTGTGTCCTCTCTGTGCCTGGGCGAGGGGTTCCCCATCGGAAGAGTATTGTGTACTCACCTGTGTCCTCCGCACTCAGTACCGCCGGCAGGGGCAAAGAGCCCAGAGAGGGGCGAGGGCGAGGGGGGGCGCTACACGCATTCGCTTTCGAGCGACCAACGTGAGGCAGCTGGGCGATGGGGCCCGCTTGGGTTACCCGCCCATGTCGCAGGCCCCTCAGACACGGTGGTTCTCGGCCAAGCGCAGAGGGGGGTGAAGGCTTCTCAGAAGCGCCCCTGCTTCTCAGAAGGCACGGGGCTTGCCTACAGATGTAAGGCCAGGCCCTTCTAAGGAGCAGCCCGCTTCTAAGAAACCCTTCCCCCCTCCCCCTGCCCCCTTCTGCGCGCCGCCAAGATTGGTGGTGCGCCCACCCCGCGAGGCCGCCATGCTCATGCCGGGGCAGGGCGGGGGTGGGATCTGGAGGGGGGGGGGGGGCGCGCCAGGGGAGGGAGGCAAGCACGCCCCGTCGCTCCGCATCCTGCCCCCCGTCCCCCCCGTGGGACACCACGGTGCGCGGGCCCAAAGGCCCCAGCCCCCCCCGCGCTGACCCTCGAGGGCCCCGCGCCTGCAGGCTTGCGCGCGTCGCTTCACTCCGCCCCCCCTGCCCCCGTCCCGCCCCTGTAATAGGCGAGATCTCCATCCTGAACGGCGGCAGCGAAGCGCCGATCCCAGAAGGAGGCGCGCGCTGCAGCGGCAGCACCATCCTGAACCACCGGAAACGCTCCGACCGAAACACCACATACGTTATCCATGTTTGAAGTCTTGCGTGTGCCCCCCCCCGTCCCCCCTCCTCCCAGTATCATCGCTCCTCGCTCTCCTGGTCCCATCCCTCCTCCCCCCTCCTGCACAGCGTGACAAACTCATCCCCTTGTTTCACTGCTGCCCCTGCCGCCCTTTGCTTGAGCTGCTGGTGCTGCGTGCGCCGTCGTACCCTCACAGTTCGGCCAATCAGGATAACGGAGTGTCCAGGTGTAGCCGCCTCCTCCTGACCTGTGCTCCCCTTCCCTCATCCCTCCTTCTTCTCATCTTCCGTCCTCCACGGCGTGGGGCCAAGAGGACGGGGGGCAGGGCGCACGGGAGGCGGAGGATGATGAGCGCACCGCGCATTCTGAACCGCTCGCCGGCGAGGCCGTGGCGAGCCTGTCCGCTGCTGGCATCGTTTGGGTGGTCCTCAGCTGCCTGGTGGGTGTCGGGATCAGCTACACCGGAATCTGGGCGCAGAGCATGATCAGCGCCACCAGTTTCTTGGTGCTGGTCAACGCGAACAAGTTCGTCATCATCTTCATCGAGGCGTTCTGCCTCAGGACGAAGAGTCTGGCGCCAATCCAGGTTGTCGGCGCGATCGTCACCATCCTGGGGGGCGTCCTGTACGGGAAGGCGCGCGAGTCGATCGAGGCAGAGGCGCAGGCGAAGATGGCGGAGAGGCAGCCCCTCGTGGCCAAGAAGGACAACTGCAAGGTCTAGGCGCATGGCCGATGTTTTTTTGTTTGTTGCCTCGCCGTGGATGCCTTTTGCGTCTCGCTCGGAAGGGGGGGGGGGGGGGCGTGGCCAGCACAACGGAAGACGAGGATGAGAAGGATGAGTATGGGGGGGAGGGGGGATGCCGGGCTCACTTGCTCTGCGCAGATGCCCCACAGCGAAGGAGAGGGAGCACGCCCCCATGGACAAGCCAAGAAGGGCCCTTCCCCTCTAAAGGCCTTACAGCGGAGGAGGAGGAGGAGGAGGAGGAGGAGGAGGAGGAGGAGGGGGAGGAGATTCAATACTATTGTGATGCGATGATGGTTGTGATGATGATGGTGATCCTGATGTCGATGATGCTGATGCTGATGCTGATGCTGCTGCTGCTGCTGCTGATGGTGATGATGATGATGACGATGATGATGATGATGATGATGATGATGATGATGATGATGATGATGATGATGATAATGTCGACCACGATTGCGATGACGTTCCAGATGCCCTGAGAGCATGCGGATGAATCGTTCTGCCGTCCTGGATGATGAGGATAGTGATGACGATGACGATGACGATAGAGATGATGACGATGACGATGTTGTTGAGGTGGAGGAGGAGGAGGAGGAGGAGGAGGATAACTAGGTGGAAACGGAGTTTGATAGTAGTGTAAATAGCAGTTCTAGCAGTCATACTAGTTTTGTTCATGCTGACAGGACCACCCTACGGGTGAAAGGAGGTTTGGGGGGAAGGGGGAGGCGGTCGATTTGCAATTGCTCTGAGTTCCTTGTTGGTTGCTTCAACTGTACAATCGCTCACTCGACCTATACATCGAATTATCCATCCAGAATACCCATAGATCTATCTCTCTGTCTCTCTCTATATATATATGTATCGGTCTATCGGTATAACTGCCATCGATCTATCTATATACCCATTCATGTACATATATTTTTATATATGTATATACATCTACCTATATATACATCTCGATATGTATATATATACACACCTACATATATCTCTGTATATGTGTATGGTTGTGAGTGGTAATGGCGGTGATGGTGGTGACGGTGATGAAGGTGACGCCGCGCCGATCCCCCAGTGCCGCCGCCGCGCCGCATCGACCCGACTCAGAGCTGGCACTTCGCGAAACATCGGCACACACAGTCCCGGCAGAGCCTGGCCCTACACTCCGTCTTTGTCTTTCGCGCCCACCTCTGCGCCCGCTTGGACCGAAGTGCGAATCTCTTGCGAAACCATGTCTTGCGCGGCCTGCCTGCGTGCTGGACGCCGAGCGCACCGCACAAGAGGTATTTCCAAACGCTAGCTCGGTGGTCCCCTGGGCGACGGCCAGGCTGAGTTACACATTTCTGGCCGGCCGCAGTGCTGCCGCCAGGCTGCGCGCGCCATTCGCAAGCGCTGGGCGTCGGTGCCCGGTGGCTTGCCTGTCAGAGCCTGGGCCGCCTCGCAGCCGGGCAGTAGAAACCCACATTTGCGCAATTGCTCAACTACCTATGTGCCGCAAGTGTACGCGCGAACGTTCGCATACGCCGTCACTGTGAAGCTGGGGCCCCTGCCAAAGGGACATGTGCCCTGCGGCTCCCAGGCATTGAACAAGACAAACTTGTTCTTCACAGCGTGAGTAACATTTGGTGGGCACCGACTGTGAGCAGCTCGCGCGCCGCAGACGACCCTCTGTGAAGCGCCCGACTGCGATCAGCTCCGTCTTGCCTACATTCGGGTCTTCATGCGCACCTGCCTCCGAGGAGTGCGCGACTGCTATGCTGCAGAACGGTAATTTCGGTAAATGGTGCCAGACGACGCCTGCCAGCTATTTCGTGAACACTGGGCGCACGGACCCGTTGCCCGATGAATGGCTATCCCCAAACTGGAGGCGCGGCCGGGTGCCAGAGGCTGCCGTCGCCGCGGGCGCTCCAGTGGGCCTGCCTACTGGCCGCGCCAGGCCTCGTGGCGCGCGCCCGACGTGGGCAGGCACATGGCGACCTGCGCGCCCCAGTTCTGACACCTCCACGTCAACGACCCCAGAAATGACCAATCGCAGCACAAGTAGCCGGTGCACTTACTTGGCGGTGGCAGAGCCTGCCGCTGGCAGCGCCGAGCGCTGGGCCGGCGCTGCAAAGGCCATCGGCGGCAGCGTGCCCGCTGGTAGCGCGGTAGTGGTAGCACCGACTTAACCAAGACAGCCACGCTGGTAGCGCGGCGGTGGTGCCAGTGGCGGTAACGGTAACAGTAGCGGCATTTATAGCGGTCGTGATGGTGAGGCGGCAGCGACGCTGACAATAAGGACGCTGATACTGACTATGCTGCTGCTGGACCGCTGATGGTCATTGCGGATGGCGCTCGCGATGCAATGGCAGCGGCGGCGGGGGCCGCGTTGGCAGTGGCATTGGTGGATATGGTTTCTCGCGGTTGTTGCTGGCAGTGGCGGTGGTGGTCGCTGCTGACGGTGGTAGCGCTGGCGGCAGCGGTGACGGCGGCCAGAGTGCCGGGCCCACAGCTGTGGCATGGGCGAAGCGATGCGACATGGTGTTATTTGTGTTGCTACATACTGGCGCACCATGACGCGACGCCTGCGTGATTCGGTCGCGGGCCCACTCCTATGCCGAACGCCCTGGGCGTCTACATCGCCTTGGCGCATGCTCTTGCGGCTGAGCGGGTAGCACGACGCGCGCGGATGATGGCAATTGGTCACGTGTGTGACCTTGTACCCAGACGGGACGCGATTGTCAATCTTATCAGGTTACTTCTCACCTGTTGGATGGTAGTTCCCCACCGCCAGACAACTGCGCCTTCATCCCCAAAGGTGTTTTTAGTCATACGGGTACGGTGAATTGTCTGTGCACGCACAAGTGGTACGTACACAATGGCACAGAGATGGCGACACCGGCCCTGGGCGATACAACGTGTAACGATGAGAATTCTTTCCGCCCCCCCCACACACACACCCCGCCCCACCAGTCTTAAATGTCCACCCCGTCACAAAAAAAAAACGTCACAGAGCCGAAGAACAGGGTGGCGGACGAGGAGGCGCAGTATGGAAGGCCATCGCTCGACCCCATGGTGGGGGAGGAGGAGGAGGAGGAGGAGGAGGAGGAGGAGGAGGAGGAGGAGGAGGAGGAGGAAGGAAGAGGAGGAATGGAAAAGGAGGAGGAGCAGGAGGAAATCGAGGCTCGAGGCCTCGGGAGGTCCGCGCTTGATGTGCCTGCCCGTCGCCACGAGACGGACCTGGAAATCCTTCCCGGCGACGGGCCCATACAGGGCCCGCGGGCCCATCTCCGCGGGACCGCGCGTCGACTCAGTCGAGGGTGTGCGTTCTGTCGGGGGCGGCAGAGAGGGGGGTCATGACTACGGGGGGGGGGGATATCATGGCGGGTGCCATGATATTTGCCCAGATATCATGGCGCCTCTTCTTATTTCATTGCGTCCCTGGCCCCCCCGCTGGGCCGCGCACGTGCCGCCAGTCATGATTTGCGCCCCCCCCTCTTGGACACCCCCCTGTTCGCCGCTCCCGATCCTGTTTTTGTTGCATGCTCTATGGCGTACGGTATTCCGTGTCCCTCGATAGTTTTGGGGTGCACCTGTCGTCCGGGGAGGGTGCCTGTAATTTGGGGGAGGGGTATCTGGCATCGGGGGGTGCCAGTCGTTCTGGGCGGGGTACATGTATTCCAGGGGCAGGGTACCTGTAGTCTGGGGGGGACCTGCAGTCTGGGGGGGGAGCGCGTGTTCACGTGTCAACGCACGCGTGGATGTAGTCAAAGGAGGGTACCTATAGTTTGGGGGGGGGAACCTGTTGTCCGGGGGAGGGGTACCTGTAGTTCGGGGAGAGGGTACCTGAAGTCCGGGAGGTACCTGCAGTCCACCAGAATTATTGAGGGACACAGGGTAAGTTTTGTCGATTGGCGGCGACCCCGCCGCGGGCGTTCAACGTTGAACGCCGCCAGCCACCCAGAATCGGTCGATGTTGAAGGATTTGACGTTTCGGAAACAGCCGATCGTTCCAGGTTGAACGATCTCCGCGGTGTCAGAAACCAACGCCCAAGTCGGCACGACACGAACCTGCAGTAGCGGGCGGCACAATGCGGCGGCAGGAGGAGGGAGGAGGAGGGAGGAGGGAACCGCAGGGACGGGGACGACGGGCTCCCTGGGCGAGATCGGCGCTCGTCCTGCAGGCGTCGCTTGGGCGGCCAGCCCCCCCACCCTTTTTTCGGCGGCGAGCGAGGGGGGGAAGTGAGAAGAAGCATGCCTTCTCAGGAGGCGGCGGGGCTTCTCAGGAGCCCAGGCGCCTTCTTAGCGGTTTTCTCGAGTTTTCGGGGGAGGCTTAGCACACTTCTCAGAAGACCAGGGGACTTCCGAACCTCCTGAGAAGACCGTCTCCTTCTCGCTTTCCCCCCCTTGCTCGCTGCTGATACTCGGGGGCCCCCAGACGGTGTGGTGACCGCACCGTGTGGCGAGCCAGTGGGGACTGTCGCAGACGAGAACATGACATCAGCATAATCTTGCGGCGCCCCGCGGGGTGTTCTTTGATCCGCGTTGGGGGGTTCCTTGGCGGCGCCGCCCCTGGCGCGCTCCGCGCGCCAGGGAGGGAGGGCCAGCGCCGATCCGCGCGGACCGACAACAATTTCTGCTCGTCCCGTCTTGGGCTCCTCGAGGTGGGGGCTCCGGGGGTCCCTCGGGTCTTTCTGCGAGGATGCCCAGGGCGACTGGATCCTCAGAGGCACCCAGGCCGGGCGGTGACGGGCCGTGCGGTGAGGTCTCTCGACGCGCTCTGTCAACTCAACGCACCGTTCGGGGACTCCCGTCGGTGGTTCAGAGATGGGACCTTGAGGCATGGGGCCCTGGGGACAGGAACGGGGCAATCGTCGTTGTGCGAGACCGCGCGTCCTAGGGGCCTCATCTCGGGGGACGAAGTCTATACATATCCACTGCTCCCTGGCCAGGCCCTTCCTGAACCCAGGAGCTGTGTATACGCCCTCCTGGCCAAACCAGGAGGGCGTGGCGTATACACAGCTGCTGTGTTCAGGATGGGCCTGGCCAGGGAGCAGTGGATATGTATAGATTGCGTCGCCCTATCATCCGAGGCGGGCATTCATCCATAACCACCGCCTGGTGTGTCGATCTTCGCGGACCTCCACAGGCGGTGGATCTGGATGTGCTCGGGCCTCCATGGTCCCAAATGCGACCCGTATCCGCCGCCCGCAGGGGCACCGGGACGTCGGGTCCCAGGCGGTGGGTATGGATGAATCCCCGCCTCGCACCTCATCCCCTCAGGGCCTCTGGCTGTGGGGCGCCGACCTCTCCTCCCGCCCGCTCGCCCACGCGCGGCTCCCTGGCGGCGCGCGACCGCGGGGCGCAGAGCCCTGCCGCGGCCCAGGCGCGCGGGCTCGGCGGTGCGCCCGCCTGGTCCAGGCCTCGTTGGGAGGCGAGGTAATAGTCTTAGGCAGGCCGCTGGGCGAGCAAAGTGCCCGTGGTGCCACCCCCTCCCCCTCCTCCTCCTCCTCCTCCTCCTCCTCCTCCTCCTCCTCCTCCTCCTCCTCCTCCTTCCATCCTTCCTTCATTCCCATTCCTCCCCCCTGTCCTCCCCCGACGGGCTGGTGCGTGCTTGAGACCTGCTTTGTCTTCTCGTTTTTTTTTGGTGAGGAGGGTACCTCCGGACGTCTCCTGGGACCTCTGAGGACTTTTGGGGCCTCGATAGTCGTCCAAGTACTTCCAGGTACCTCCAGGGATGCCTGGAGACTGACATTCCGTCTCTCCCCCACCTCAGTCTCCCATATTGTGCTCCTCCTACTCCTCTTGCCTCCCTCTTCATTCTTCTCCTCCTGCTGTTCCTCCCTCCCTCCCTCTCTCCCTCACAAGGAGCACCTTGCAGCTCCCGGCTCCGAACCCTGGACCCGTGAGTGGGTTCTGGTCCCAAGTGCTGATGGGCCTCCGTCGCCACGGGGCTCGAGGAGGCAGCTACCGATCCTTTTTGGAGGAGCTGACCTCTTGGAGGAATGGTCCTCTTCTTGGAGGAATTGGTTTCTTGGAAGGGTTCTGTTGGCCATTGGCTGTGGACTCAGGCTTTGCCAGGCGAGCGATCCCATGTATGGCTTGCGAACTCGTTGGCGCGCCACTTCCACGCGCCCTGCCAAGGAATTATAAGCAATTTGTTGTAGAACGAAGCGAAGGGGTCAGTACCACATCACGCTTTCTCAACATATGGACCCACAGGGCCACACCAGCAAACATGTTGTTTATCGTGGGCAACATGGGTGCGTATTCTCGCCTTCCTTGAGTCTCCTCCTCATTGTCCGGAAAAAAAAAAAAACATGCTCGTGGGCCATCGGCCAGTCAATATGTGGGGGTGGATCCGTCCGCAATCGGGCCTTGCTTAAGGACTCGCGTGTCCATCGACGGGTTTTCGTGAAACTCCACTTTAACCAGGCCGCCGAAGGAAAGTAGCTGGGTTTCGCGGCTTTGGCATGCAATGTTGTTGCGTCGGTATTTCAGGAGACGAAGTGTTGCAACTTCAACGGACCTCAACGTATTTCGTGCTGTTGGCCGAATGGAATCACTTGCAATTGCTACAGCATGCCCGCCGCAGGCGATAGGCGAAAAACCGAGGCATAGCCTACAGGCTGCCCCAAGGCAGGACAGTCTCTCCTCCCCACCTTTTATTAATCGAGGTTTGTCCCACTACCACGTGCCTTGCTGCTCGCCATTCGTTATTTCCTCTGTCTTTCGGCGCCTCCAGGAGGGCCGTGTCTCCAGCAGTTGCTTCTTGGACGGGTCTGTGGTCCCCGAGAAGCAATTCATCAAGGAAGCTTGCACGTCATGTGCGGTTTTCTGCTGCCCTTGCAGCCTGGCGCCTCATATGCTGGGCCGCTGCCTGCGCCGCCAGGGCGCACCCTGCTCTCGCCGTGGCAGGACCCAGGGGGGTCCACGCACACCCCGCCTCCAAAAGGCTGCCCAGTAACGCACAGCCACAGCCACGTTTGACTCGCGCCCTCTTTCCCTGTCTTCTCTCTGCCACCTACCTCGGGAGGCAAGCCGGTCAGCCCTGCCGACTTTCGATTACTCGCCATGCTGCCTGCGCAGAACTGCCTACCACTGCCCCCATATCCCCTCGGCGGAGTGCTGAAGCCATGCGGCGGAGATCTGGCGTGACGGCATCACTGGCTGTCATTGGCCCCGTTTGTCACGAGTCTCCTTCCCCTCCCTGTTCGCCCGGCGCTCGAGGCTGGGCCCCCCCCAGGCCGCGGCAATGTTGGCCCACGGCCCTGGCCCGTCACTGCGTTCACGCACGCTGGAGGCGCGCCTGCGCCCACTCTTTCGGCATCTCGAGGCTGGAAGCCGCGGGCGCCGCTTTCCGACCAGAAACCTTCCCTCCCCGCGCAGCGTCTGACTGCGGCCGCTCCTGGCCCACGTCGCCTCGCGCGCCAGAGGCCGCGGAAACGCCCGCCCGCGGAGGGCGGGCCGCCCGCCCGCCGACGGCGGGACCGACCGATGGGCTGGCGCCAGCGATCGGGGCGCCATCCGCGCTTGGAGACTGGCGCTTCGCATGTTGGTTAAGCTGAGCGATGAGAACCTCATGCAACTTAGCCTACTTACCGTTGCTACTTAGCTGCGCTTGCTCAGTTGCTTACGAAGCTACTCAGGTTGGCATATGCATGTTTCTTAGAGCATACTTATAAGCATCACTGACTTTTTAATGGGGGAGGGGGAGCAGGCGCGCCGAGGCCGCGCGTCTTGCGTCGGGCCGCGTGGCCCCGCGGGGCGGAAAGAGCGCCGCGGGCGCCGAAAACGAGAGGCGCGCCCGAAACTTCCCACGCGAACTCGCGCGCCCATACCTCCCTGAAGAAACCGCCGTCGACGGTCGCGTGCTCGCGCTTCCACGGGATCTTCATCCAACACTTGTTCTCGTGATCCCACCACGAATCGTAGCGTTGCTTCTTCCGTTGCTTGACGTGGCGCTTGCAGCCTGGGTCGCGCCAACTCTTCGTCTCGAAGAAGTTCTCGAACACGACGGCCCCCTTTTTGCCGGCGGGGGGGCCCAGCGACGCGGCCGACGTTGGCTTCTCGATGGCCGAGGACTTCGGAGCCATGGCGAGGTCGGGCGCTCGCCGACGGAGGCGCCGCGCGGGATCGGGCGCCGGGGGCGGGCGCTCGCGGGCAACCGCCCCAGCCGCAACGGTCGCGGAAATGGCGAGGGCGAGGAGAGGAGAAGAAGGAGGAGGCGCATGAAGGGGGGGAGGGGCATGGGGGGAGGGGGATGGGGGGGGGCGGCACGAGCAGGATGAGGGTTGCAGGAGGAGCGAGGAAAAGGGGGGGAGAAGATGGGGGGAGGAGAGGAAGAGAGCGATCGCTATCGCTGGACTGGAGGCTCATCAACTCCCGTCTCCTCGCCCTTCCTAAATCGATCGCGATCGCTAGGCCCCATCATCCCACAACCTTCCGCAAGCGACCGCTATCGCTATCTCCCGCATCAACTCTCCTCTCCTTTTCTCTCCTCATGCGATCGCGATCGCCACCCTCCATCGCCCCGCAACCTTCCTCGAGCGATCGCTGTCGCTATCTCCCTCGTCAGCTCTCCTTTCCTCTTCCTCCCTCCAGCGATCACAATCGCTACCCTCCATCAGCCCGCAACCGTCCTCAACCGACCGCTATCGCTATCTTCCTCATAAGCTCCCCTCTCCTCTTCCCACCTCAAGCGATCGCATTCGCTACCCTCCATCACCCCGCAACCTCCCTCAAGCGACCGCTATCGCTTTCTCCCTCATCAACGCCCCCCTCCCCTGTCCTCCACCAAGCGAAGCGGTCGCCGTCGCTATCTCCCATATCAAATTCCCTGTCGTCTTCCTCAACCTTCCGCGAGCGATCGATCGCCATCGCTGTCTCCCTCGTGAACTTCCCCCTCCTCTTCCCCCCTCACTTGATTGCAGTCGCTAGCCCCCATCATCCCGCGACCATCCTCAAGCGACCGCTGTCGCCATCTCCCTCATCGGCTCTCCTCTCCCCCCCCTTGAAACTGTCGCAACCGCTAGCCCTCATCATCCCGCCACCTTCCTCAAGCGACCGCTATCGCCATCACCTTCATCAAGTCCCCCCCCTCTCCCCTCAAGCGATCTCAATCGCTGCCCCCCCCCCCCCCCCCCCCCCCCCCCCCTCGCTCCGCGACCTTCCTCATGCCGCCGCCGTTGCTACCTCCCCCATTCACTTCCCTCTGCTTCAGCTCTGACCAAAAGCAGAAAGTTTGGAGGCCAACTTTAATAATGTTTTGATTTTCTTTTTGATATTCGTGGATCGGCGGTTGGAGAGGGCCCGCTTTGCCCCCCCCCCCAGATTTGGCGCGATCTCCACGTTGCGTTCAATTTGTAACGTGCTTTTTGATCCAAAGCCATCGGGCCGAAGTCGGGCCACCGCCGCGTTGCGTCGTCCAGCCCATGGATATGCGCGATGTTCACATGCGTTGCTCCATCGCCACAACTGGGGAGTTCTGTCCCCCAAGAGGGGCGTAGGGTGGGCCAAGGGCGATGGCGGGCGGGAGGAGGGGAGCTGTTTGCCTCCCCTCCCCCCCGCGGCACCCCGCCGTTCCCGCGCTCGACCCCCCCCTGCCCTGGTCGCTGCGCGCGCAGGGGGCGCCGCCCCATCTTGCCCGCGAGCCCGCGAGCCGCCCGCCTGGAAGGGGCCCTCGCGCGGGCCTGTTCCGCGGCTACATATCGCTGCCAGGCAGCCCCCCTTCGCAGCACCCCCGGCGCCCCGCTCCCGGGGAGACGCGGCGACCGACGGGCGCGGCAGCACTTTTCCAATACTGGGGCGCCCAGTTCCGCATTACCTCCCAGAACCCACGATGCAATGTAATAGTATGGCTGCCTGGAATGCGCGCGAGCGTGCTCGGGGGTTCCGACGGACTGATCCCTGATCATCTTCGTTCGTTTAATCGTTGGGCGGCGGCCGTGACGCCGCGCGTCGGCCCCCCCTCCGTCGCCATTCCTCTCACCTTGTTTTTTTATGGCTCCCTGGGATTTCTGAGGGAGTCTCATGGATTGCCTTCGGGGGCCGATGAGATTTCAAAGGGGCCCCTAAGGCATGTCATGGATTTCCCGGGGGGGTCCGATGGGCGCCCTTAGCGCCATATGGATGTCCGCCGGAATTCGACGGGTGCCAGACGGAATCCGATCGATTTCCTGGAAGAAAAGAAACGCATGCAGCTCCGAAGGAATCATGCGGATTTCATGCCGAAGCCGCTGGACTTCCGCGAGAACCCCAGGGATTCCTTAAGACATCCGATGGTCCCCCAAAGGAATCAGATGGCTTTCCTAAGGGGCCCCATGGATGTCCTAGGGATCTCTATACAGTTAGAAAACCGTATCCATAGATTTCCGAAGGATTTTTGCAAGTGCTTCGGGAATCCGATGGATTTCATTGGGCGCCCGCTGGGTTTCCAAATTGATCCGATGGCTGCCCCCAGGATTCCTATATATTGCTGGAGGGGCCGCATGGATGTCCGAAGGAAATCCGTGGACGTGCGAAGGAGCCACGGATGTCTTATGGAATCCTACGGATGTCTCATGGATCCGCATGGATTTCCTTCAGATTCCTGTGGGTTTCCTGAAGAACCGATTGGGTTTCTGATGGAATCCGATGGATTGCCCAAGGAATATGAGCTTTCATGGTTGTTTCTATTTGCCATGCGAAGTCATTTAGAACCCCCAAGGAAGATCATGCTCCTCCTACTTGCGCGCCCAACCCAAACTTTTTCCATTTGGTTTTTTACCATCGAAAATACATCCCCAATCAGCCGCCATGATTTCACGATTAACCAGAATTGAGATTTTACATTTAACATACGTATGGTGTCGAACCGAAGTTGTTTTCCAAGACTGGTCCTGGGGCTCCTCCTTATCATCCTCTTATTGTTGATTTCCCGATGGATACCCGAGGACCCTCACTGGTTTTCTCAAGCATTCCCTTAACTGGTCTTGGGGCTCCTCCTTCTCATCCTCTTATTGTTGATTTCCCGATGGTCACCCTAGGATTCCCAGCGGTTTTCTCAAGCATCCCCTTAAATGTCTCAAGCGATCTCATGGGCACCCCAAGGGCTCTGGTGCAATTCCGAAAGAATCTTCGAGATCTCTGGTGGAGTCCGATTTAGATATTTACTGAAACCCATGGATGTTCTGAGACATCCGATTGATTATTTGCGGTATCCAATGACATTCTTAAGAATGCGTGCGCATTCTATCGAAATCGCAGTGATTATTTAAAAAGGTTCTCTGGGTTTCCCAAGAAGCCGATGGAGGTCGTGAGAAGTCTTATGGGTATCCGAAGTAATCCGGTGGCGCTCAAGCGCGTCGCTGCGGCCGCGCATTGCCTAGCGCATCGCTGGAGCTGCGCAGTGCCAAGCTTGTCGCTGGGCCCGCGCGTTCCTCTGGAATCGATCGGATTTCCTGAGGGATCCTGTGGCTTGTTTGAGAAATCCGATGGATGACCTGAGGGATCCCATGGACCCCCAAGAATTCCGATTGATTGTCTTAAAGAATCCAATGGTTTTCTGGAGGAATCTTCTGGATGCCCCCAGGGATCCAACGGTTCCCAACATAGTTCGATGGGACTCTAAAGGAATCCGATGGATGTCCTAAGGGACCCTACGCATCTCCTAAGGATTCGGATGGATCCTAAGGATTCCCACGGAGCCCGATGGATCCCGAAGGAGTCCTAATGATGTCCTCCGGGATCCGGTGGATTTCCTGGGGATTCCCGTGGAAGTCCCAAGGCATCGCGCGTGCTGTCTAGAGGTTTCAATGGGTGCCTTATCGAATCCCATGGACCCCAATAGATTCTTCATTATTTCCTACAGAGTCATATTAGAGTCATATGGATCTCATGGACCCCATAGGGATCCCACGCATGTCCAAAGGAGCAGCATGGATTCCTTCAGGAACCCGAACGATTCCGCAAGGAATCATCGAGCGATGATTTCGCCAGGACACGGTCGAGCAGGACTGCAAGTTCCCAAAGCCGACCTACATAAACTGGCGCACGTGCAAGTCTAGGCCTCCAAGCTGGGATCGGAGTAGATGGGGTCGGGGGATGTGGCCGCGTCGCCGACGCATCGCCGACGCGGCTCGATGCGGGCCCGTCTTTCTCCACGCCGACGTCGCCGATGCGCCGCCGACGTCGCCGACGCATGGCCGATGCATGGCCGACGCGTCGCCGATGCATCGGCGATGCTGCGCCATCTCCCGACCGCGATTAATTGGGGCCCCATCTGGGAGGCCTCTCGCAGGGCACCTCGGCGCACCGAGCTCGCCGAGCACTGCGCGATCATGAACTGCGGGCAGATCAAGGTGGGCGGCGCCCTCGAGCTGGGCGCGGCGAGCGCGCTGCTCGGCGAGATCGAGGGGCGCGTGGGCGCCCCCGAGAACGTTCTGGCGATCGAGCCCGCGGCGGCCGTCGCCCGGGTTCAAGAGGGCCAGGGCGAGGGCGAGGCCCGCCGCCCAGGAGACCGAGGAGCGGAAGGCATGGGCCGAGAGAGTCGAGAAGGCCGAGCACCTGCTGATCGCGGTGCACTTCGAGGCCCCCGCGCGCTGCACCTACCTCGCGGTGTCCAAGCAGGGGGCGGGCGCGGCCGTCGAGCACCGCGGCGCTTTCAAGTGGCCGCGCGAGAACGCCGGGCAGGCCGCCGCGAGGGCCCCCGAAAGTTTGGCGCCATCGGCCCTGCCGAGGAATGCCCCGCGAGCAGCAGCGAGATGTTCCAAGCAGATGTCGGAACTTGCGGGCTCTGGGCGGCGAGGTCGGTCGAGCGCGCTGTGGGCGAGGTGCGGGGCGAGGGCCGCCAGCCGCCCACCGGCGTCGCCCAGGCGCGCGCCCGAGGTGACGAGTGGATGCAGAAGCTGCGGGGCGCGAGCGACAACCACCTCGCCGCGGCTAAGGCCAGGCCCGAGGCCGAGGCCAGGAGCAAGGGCAAGGCCAATCCGCCGAGTGACTCGACAGCGCCAGAGCCCAAGCACGGCAGCCCCGAGGAGGCGCAGGCCGCAGCGCTGGCGCGCGCGAACTGCCCCCTGGCGCACGGGCGGCCCAGAGGACGCCGAGCCTGCGTGGGCGAGTGGTTTTGAGCACGAGCGAAAGAGAATATTCTCGGCGAGAACCGTCGAGGACCTTGAGCTCCCAGGCAAGCTCTAGAAACCATATCATCATCATCATCTTCATCAGCTTCAGGAGCCCGCTTTCATTTCGCGGCGGCCGTCGCCCTCGCTCGAGAGGGCCAGGGCGAGGGCGCGGGCGAGGCCCGCCGCCCAGCAGCCCTAGGGGCAGAAGCGCTGGGCCGAGAGAGTCGAGAAGGCCGATCACATGCTGATCGCGGTGCGCCCCGAGGCCCCCGCGCACTGCGCCTGTCTCGCGGCGCCCAAGAAGGGGGCGGGCGCGGCCGTCGAGCACCGCGGCGCCCTCGAGCAGCCGCCCGAGAGCGCCGAGCAGGCCGCCGCGAGGATCCCCCGACAGCTCGGCGCCATCGGCCCCGCCTAGGAACGCCCTGCGAGCAGCCTAGACTTGCGGGCTCTGGGTGGCGAGGTAGGTGAAGCGCGCCTTGCGCGGGATCCGGGGCGAGGGCCGCCAGCCGCCCATCGGCGTCGCCCAGGCGCGCGCCCGAGGCAGCGATTGGATCCAGAAGCTGCGGGGGGCGAGCGACAACCACTTCGCCGCGGCCAAGGCCGAGGCCAGGGGCAGGGGCATGGCCGAGCCGCCGAGTGACCCGACAGCGCCAGAGCCCAACCAAGCACGGCAGCCTCGAGGAGGCGCAGGCCGCAGCGCTGGCGCGCGCGAAATGCCCCCCGCGCAAGGGCGGCCCCACTGGGCGCCGAGCCTGCGTGGGCGAGTGGTTCGAGCACGTGCGCCAGAGAAATTTCTTGGCGAGAACCGTCAAGGACCTCGAGCTCTCAGGCATGCTCTCAAACCAAAGCATCATCATCATCATCAGCTTCAAGAGCCCGCGTAGCTTTCCATTGGAATCCTACGGGCTCCGACGGATTCTTATGGAATTCCCGGCGAATCCAATGGCTGCCCATAGGCTTCCTTTAGATGTCCTAAGGATTCGTATTGCTGTCCTTGGGAATCCTACGGGTGTCCATAGGATTCCGATGGATATCCTAAGGAACCCCGTGGATTTCCATAGGAATACAACAGATTTCTTCCGGATTCCTATGTATATCACAGGAACCCGATGGATGTCCCAAGGATTCCGAATCCGATGTCCTAAGACATATGTTTGATTTCCTCAGGAGTCCCATGGAGCCCTTCAGGGATTTGGATTTGATGGTGTTCTGGCTGTCCTAGGGAATCCGATGACTTGCCGAAAGCATGTTAATGCTGAGGAATCCAATTCGTTCCCCGGAGAACCCGATGGGTAGTTCCAGGACCACTAAGGGTACACGTTTGAACCCCAGCGCTCCCAAAGGAAACCCATGGCTGTCCGAAGGACTCAGGTGGATGTCCGATGGCTACCCGAAGGAATTTGCAGGATGGCCATCGGATTCCTAGGGTGTCCCGAAGGAAACCTATTGAAATCTTGAAGAATCCAATACATACCATTCGGATGTGTATGGATGTCCTAAGGCGTGCTTTCGATGTTCAATGGGATCTATGGTTTTACGGAAGACCCCTATTCATTGTTTGGGACACCCATGGATGATTGCTGAGGGGTCCGATTGTTACCCCAAAGGATCCCATGGGATCCCGTAGGATTCCGATGGATGTCCGAAGGATTCCTACGGAATTTATCAGTACCACCATGAACGTCCAGGATCAGTTCGATCAATACCAATACCATCGTCATCATCGTCATCATTATTGCTGAGATCTCCCGGGGAACGTTTAATATCCCGTTTGAGCCCCGAATTCTATTTCCCCCCAGGGGTTTACTATCTGGAACTCAGGGTTACGATGTCGCTGACATGGTGAGAAAACTTCAAGGGAAGGCGGAGTCTCGTTCTGATGAAGCGTTGCGTGAAGACGCGCAAGGGCCGCAAGGGCGGCCGAAAGCGACAACGAGGGCGAATAGCTCGGCGAAGAGGCTGGCGCTCATTCCTTTAGCAGGGCCCCAGGAAAAGCGCAGACCGCGTCCAGGATGCGGCAAGGACGTCGCGGTTGGGGCACCCGCCGCGTGCTGCAGCGGCGACGGTGGCTGCGATTTGGACGGGCGGAAGCTCGAGGTTGTCCTCGCCAGTTGGAGCGGGATGGCAGCCCCGTCGAGACGACCGCGTCGCCGAGGCCCACGTGGAAGAGAAGCAGTGTAGGCAGCCGCTGCAGAAGATTCGCAGGCCCATTCCGACACGAACCTACCAGCCTAGCCTATGCTCGCCGTGGGCGCAAGCGAAAACGGAGTCGACGACCCCCTCGCTCACCAGATCGGTACTTGTCGCTGCAGGAGGGTCGGTGTCGCCAAGAGCCTTACCGATTGCGAGCAGTAGGCCCGCTGCGTCCTGAAGGTTTGAGCCCGCCCCATGCATGCCTTCAGCGCTGACGAGAATGACGTCGCAGGCCCACTCGCCCTCAATATCAGCGTCGACCCGGAGCTGCGCGGGCGCGAGAGGGTCGCCGAGAACCCTTGAGATCCGCCGTCGAGAAAAAAATGCAACATGGCGAAAAGGCCCGACCAGATCCCCGGACCTCATCTTCGCGTCATTTTTCGGGCCAGATCGATCTGCAAGGGTCCTGGTGCCCGAAATCGGGCGAAAACGTCTGGGTTGAGGAAATTGCAGCGCCAGGATTTGAGGGGCCCCGTCATGGCCGAAACCAGAGACGTCGAGGAGTCGCTTGCCCCGCAGGGCGCTTTCGATGCTACGCGCAGCAGGGCGAGGCCGCCGCATGCGAGAAAGAAGGCCTGCGACGACCTCCAAGCTCGTTGGGGTCTCGCCGCCGACCCGTTTGCCCGCCCATCTGCCCCGCTGGCTTCCCCGGCGGATTCGGCCGCGTGTCGGGCTGCCATGGCGCAGGCGCGCTTCGTTTTGTGACTCGCAGCTGCCGCTTGAGGTCGGGGGCGGCAAAGCGGGGGGGCGATGACTAGGGGAGGTGGACATCATGGCGCGGGCCATGACATCTCCCCAGATTTCATGGCGCCTCTTCTTACTTCAATACGTCCCTGGCCTGCCCCCAGGACCCGTTTCCCCCGTGGTAATCCCCTCCGCCTGCGGCCCACAGTCAACCCGCACAGCAACGATGAGCACTTTCCCAAGGTTGCCTTTACATCCTTCCCCTTCGGCCCATGTTCGGCCGCTTTCGCTGGCCGCGCCCCGCCCGCAAAGTGTCGACGTGGGCCTCCGAGGCCCCTGCATCCTTATCGTGCCTCCTTGATTGCGCGGGTTGACTGCGCCGCGCCTCGTCCGACGCACCGCGCCGGGGCAGGCGGCGCTTCCAGCGCGCGGTGCATGCCCGCGGCGAGGGTCAGGTCGGGGTTGTCAAGGGGGGGCCCCCCTTGGCCGCGCTGTAAGACAAGGTTCCTTGGAGCACTTGACGGCCCCCCTGGCCTTGCAGGCTCCAAAGTCGCCGTCGTGGCCCTGGACGGGCGAGAGCGCCAGCGGCATCAGGCGGAGGAGGTGCACGAGCGCACCCAGTCGATCGCCGCGCACATCCAAGAGGCGGGGAAGATGGGCCTCTCGAGTCGCTGGACCAAGAAAGTGGCAACATCCAAGCGCCAGGCGGAGACGCCCCGATCCAGACTTGAAACAAAGCCGCGCTCGAAGCGGAGAGCATCACGACAAACGGCGGTGTACTCGAAGGCTGGAGGGCCAGTGAGAAATCTCGCCGCCTTCTGAGAAGGCCTGCCTGACACTTCCCCTAAGCGCGCAACGCCAACGAGAGCAGCTCGAAGAGAAACCGACAAGCCGAGCGCAAACACGCGGTCGAGCCCAGCCGGGGCAAAAGGCGCGGTCGAGCCATGGGTGTTCTCGCCTCGCTTCTTCTCGGGGTCCCACGAGAGTGTTTTGTTTCACTCTTTGGTCCATAACGCGTGATGCCCCCAACCCTCCCCCTCCTCCCTCCAATAACGTAACGCTCCCCTCTCTCAGTGTGTCCTCGGCCCTGCCGCAATGGGTCCGGCACCACAGTCTGGGGGAGGGCGCTACGATATGCCCGCTCCCGCGCCCCCCCCCAGAAGGCCCGTGATGGCCGCGAATGAAAAGAGTGCGCTCCCATGGGGGGCCGAGAGCTCCTCGACCTTTTCTGCTCTCCAGCGCAGCCCACCGCCACCTCCCTCGCGGTTTGCCCGTCCAGATCGAGTTCCCTTCTCCCTCCCGTGCCCCCCCCCCTGGCTTGAAGTCGGGCATGTCCCTCTACAGGAGGAGTGTTCCAGAATAGCGAAGAATAGTCTGGACACTTTTTTCTCGTACTCTTTCGACTAATCTTAATCATTGCTTGACTTTTGTTCATCTGCCTTCCCAAATCCGTCTGTAGGAGGACATGCCCGACCTGACCCTTCCTTCGCCCCTCCTCGCTCTCCCGCTGTTCTTCTTCGTCTGCACCCCCGTCTTCCCCCATCGCCCTTCTCTCCTTCCTCTTTGCCAGGGCTCGAGCCAAACGGTGTTTGGTCGATTCCGTGGACCGTTCTCGCTCTGATTCGGCACTTGCAGAACGAGGACTGAACGAAGGAAACAACGAAAACGAACCGATAACGAACAGCATTGTTTAGCTCTAACCCTGTTTTCCGCTCGTGATGACGACGACGACGACGACGACGACGATGAAGATGACAATTTAACGACGACGATGATGATCACGATGGCGATGACGATGACGATGACAATGATGACGGTGACAATTTCTCCGAATACGAACAGCACTGTTTAATTAGCTCAAGCCCTGCTGCTCTGCTCTGCCCTCCCTCTTTCCCGTTTCCATCTTCCCTCGTTGTTCGCTCCATTCTGGTCTCTTTGCCTCCCTCCATGCTCCATTCCACCCCTCCCCCTCCTCCCCCTCCTTCCCCTCCTTCCATCCCTGCTCCCTTCATCCCTCCTTTCTATTCCCCTCTCGATCCTCCTGCCTCTGTTCCCTTCTGAATCCTCCCTCATGGTTCCGCCATCCTTCGTGTTTCCACCATTGGATTCCACCATCGTTCGTCCTCCCTCCTCTTTTTCCTTCCACCTCCGTCTTCCCTCCCTCTGTCCTTGCCGCTCTTCCTTCATCGCTTCTCCCCCAGAGCTCCCCTGCCTTTCAGTTATTGCCCTTTCCTCTGTCACCTGTTCGGGAGTTCGACCCAGCTAGTTATTCTAAGCCGATTGAAGTGACAAGTGTTTACGCCCCAGCGCAATACTACGCGCTGGGGCAATCCAGGTAGTTATCCTGGCCCCGTCCTGGCCAACGCCGGCATCTTAGTTCCTCGTGGTTTCGCTCACGGGCGATGTGGAGGAGTCGGCTGCGCGCAAGTGGATGGGGAGCCTTGAGAAAAAAGGACAGCACGGCCGCCTCCCAGCATGGAGGACGAAATGGGGGGAGATTGATGAGGTGTGAAGGAAAAGAATACGGAGCCTGGGGGGAAATGCGGGATGGGGGAGAAAAGGGCAACAAGGAGGGTGGAAGAGGGAAGGTGGAGGTGAACAAACTGGAAAGGGGGACGTAGAGGGAAGAGTAAAGTTCCCAGCGTGAGCGCCGCAATCTGTTTAACGCAACCTTCCACCCGCCCTCCCACCACAGAGGTAGCACCCAGGACTCAGCATGGGCATCGGCCGCCATCCGATCGACACGGACCAATCAAGACGCCAGGTGCGCCACGCTCGCGATGTGCGCCAGGTGAGCCAGACGCCCAAGCCGCCAAAGCGCCGTCCAGCGGCCTGCCTGGTGCTCCGCATGCGTGGCTGCTGCACGCGCGCCGGGTGCCCCACGCGCGCAGAGTGCGCCGGTGCAGGTGGCAGCGCACATGCGGCAGTGTGCCGACTCCCTGGGAGGGCCAGCGGAGTGCTTGGCATCGCTCGGACGTGTGCATTTTTCCTTTCGGCGAGGACCATCGAGGAGCATCCTTGATCATTTGGCGAAAAAACCACGCACAAACCGAAAAAAACTCAGGGAATCGACGTCCGAGCGATGGCCAGAGTGGCATTTCACGTTTTACCAATCCGACCTTGGGCCTCGTCTCAGCCACGCGCAGAGGGGGGTGGCGCGAGGGGGGAGGGCTTCTTAGAAGCACCCCTCCTTCTTAGGAGGCGTGGGCCTCATCTGTAGATGTAAGGCCGGCGCCTTCTAAGAAGCAGCATGATTTCTAAGAAGCCCTCCCCCCTCCCCCCACCTCTTTGTGCGCGCCGCCAATCTTCGGGTTCTTTCCGGCCAGCAGCGGTCGCGGGCTTACAGCGCGTTTTGTGGGTCCAGAAGGGTAACGTCCCGCGTCGGTCCGACGCTCACTGTGTCGTGCAGAGTGGCAGTCTGACGTTCAAATGTCGCTATTTTGGCGCGACCCTCGCGTGCCTTAGGGTTTAGTTTCGCCACCGTTGCTTGCAGGCCTATACAAGCCGCAGGGCCAGAACGTCTGTCCTGGGGATCCGAAAGGGGGGGTTCGGGAAGCAACCCTTGCCAGTACCCCGATCCTGGACGGGACACCCCCAAGGGGGTGAGGGAGAGATCTGGGTCGTACCAGTAATTACCGACCAGATGCATTACCCCTCAACACCCACGTAGAAGAGCACGAAGCCGACGCGGCGGTGCCAGGAAGCTGGCCTCACCAGCGGTGGCGCAGAGCGCCTGCTTGGTGCCTTTCGGCATATGCCGACCCCCCTGGCGCCACCCGAACAAAAGTCGGTCGGGCCCAAAGCCAACTGCCGGCGTCGCGGGGTCCACAGCACACGCGCAACACACATGAGCGAGGGAAAAACAGCAGGATCGTCTGCGCCGACAGGGCGCGTAAGCTGCCCGCGTAAGGTCCAGCGTTAGCGCCTTCACCCTCCCAAGCAGCGCGCCGTGCTGGCGGCCCGCGTAAGCCACCGCACGAGGTCTCCACGTCATCTCGCGTGAGACCAGCTTGTGATCGTCGATAGGAGGAGGAGGAGGAGGAGGAGGAGGAGGAGGAGGAGGAGGAGGAGGAGGGGGAGGGCAAGGAGAAGGAGGAGGAGGAGGAGGAAACTCCATGTGCAAAGAGACAAAACGAGCTTTTGCGGCGCAGCGCGGCAGGGGCCATCCGCACGCGCGTCGGGGCGGGACCGGGACACGGCGCCGCGAACGGCGTCGCGAAAGCACGGGCCCAGGCAAGGCAAGCTCGGCCCTGGCCTGTGAGGGGCGCGGAGGCGGCGGCCACGCGGGGGCGTCTGGTGGCCAGGCAGGGGCGGCGGGGCGAGCCCGCCCACGGAGGCCGCCCCCGAGCGGTCGAGGGAGCCCGCGGTCGGCAGCGTGCGGTGCACGTCAGAGGGGGAGAAGGTGCCCATACCTCTACCCTCCCCTCGTTTTCCCCTGCCTCCTGGGCTTCTGTCGTCGCCACCGCTAGAATCGCCCCGAACTCCTGGTCAGAACGCATCCTGGGAGAGGTCCGGGGAGTAGCGGTATCGGTACCTTTTGGTCTCCCCATAGTCTAGGCCTCTTAGATGGGGTCGGAGCAGATGGGGTCGGAGGATCGCGCCGCATCGCCGATGTATCGCCGATGCGGCTCGATGTGGAGCCCGATTTTCTCCTCGCCGACGGCGCCGATGCATCGCCGACGTCGTCGATGCATCGTCGATGCATTGGCGATGCGGCGCGATCCTCCGACCCATCTACTCGGATCCCATCTAGGAAGCGTCTAGTACAGTCGGCCTTGATTAGTAGGTCGACCCTGCCAAGTCAAGGGTACCCTTGTGTCCTGTCTTGAGAGGCCCGTGCCTTGTACATTCTGATAGATTTATAGCCCTCGGAAGGATCTTGAGTCCTCCCGCGTGTCTTCTCCAATCGAGCCCGACTGTAGGAACACCAGCACGGACAGCGCGGCCAACAACATAAGCTTGCCGACGCCACACGAGCTGGAGCTCGCTCGACTTCCTACGTGCTTTCCCAACCGCACTTCTCACGCGCACACATCAGCAAGGGCACAGAAATCAACCTTCCGGTATCGTTGGGCCTACTTTTAGGGAGCACTCACCCCGTTCGACCGTGGCCGAAACCACTGTCCAACGACGCACACCCCGCCCGACCATGCCTGAAACCCCCGCCGAACGAAAAGGAGGATACCCGAAACACTGCTCGCCTTGACCACGGGCAACACGCTTCTACTGCCCCGTCCTCCCCCAGGGGAAAGTCCGAAGACCCAAGCGCCCTTGGGCGGATGTTGGACAACGAGAGATTTGTCTTGAACCCAAAAAGAGACAACACGTAGGACGACGATGGATGTGCGCTCCCTCCCCCGACCAAAGAGAGGTCCGCCAGCGCCCAGAAAACGAGGGAAAGACGCCAGAACACTGCAGACCCATCCCACCAGACTTCAGTCGGGCCTGTCCCTCTACAGGGGGAATATCCAAAAATATACTCAAAAATAGTCTGGGAACTATGTTTGAGCAGTTTTTGACCATTCTGGCTTTTTTTGTTCCGTATTTTTCTAATGTTTCGTCGACGCTCCCTTTGTAGGGGGACAGGCCCGACCTAACACCAGACGCTCGGGCGGGGGGCGCCCCCCTGCCCTTCCCATCCGGGGGAGGTGCCCGATCAGCCCGCGCTCCAGACTCCAAGTTGCGCCAGGCTGTCCGCAGCACACGCCACAAGCACCGAGGATCGATGACCCAACAGCAGAGCGGCGGAACCGACGGACTGGCAGATCACGCAGGTCAGAGTGAGGACTGGCGACCCGCCTCGGTCGGTTGCCCCCCCTCTCACCCTTGCCATGTTTAGGTCTTCGTGCCCCGCCTAGACAGGGATTGGCGCGTTGTCCCAGGTGCTGCCGAGGCCGCTCGCGACAAGACGGAGTCTCCGCGAGCAGCCGTCGAGGATGCTTGTGCACGAGCGCCTGTGCACCACACAGCTTATACAACATAGCTTGCACATCATCATCATAGCTCACACGTTCTAGATTGCACCACACAGGTTGAAGCACATAACTCACCGCACACATTGCGTTGCATACATTGCACCCTTTACATCGCACCACATCAGGGCACTTTTGCCTCCCTGCTCATCGGCGCACCTCCGGGAGGAGGCGGGGGCGGGCGAGAAAGAGGAGGGGGGGAACTGTCTCGTTGAGCTCCGACGCTGCGAAGCACATGCAGCGTCGCGAAGGGACATGGCCGAAACCCCCGAGCCTGTCTTTTTTGCTACGGTTTTCGCGCCGGGTCGATCCGTGATGGCCCCGGGCCTGGGCCAGACGGGCACGCCCGGGGTGTAAAAGTTGCAGCGCGCGGATCCTCGGCGTCGCTCGGACGTGCGCATTTTTTCCTCGGCGAGGGCCATCGAGGAACATCTTTGATCACTTGGCGGCAAAAGCCACGCACGAAACCGAAAAAAAACACAGGGAATGGACGTCCGAGCGATGGCGAGGATCTCGTGGGTGCAGGAGGTGGAGGTGTACGTGGGGGAGGAGGATCACCAGCAGGAGGAGGATGCCGAAGGGCATCCACCCCTCGCGCCGCGGCGCCGTGCGGCGCGCCCACCGAGGGCACCCCGGCCATGCCCCAGTGCGGCTTCAGCGCCCGATCCGTGGGCATGCTGCGCGAGACGGGCCGCCACCCCCTCGCCCTTGGGGCCGCCGCAGAGGGAGGGTTAAGTCGGGCATGTCCTCCCACAGGAGGAGTATTCAAAAATAGTACAGATATAGTCTGGGGACGATTTTTCTATTATTTGTGGACTGTTTGGATAGTTTGGGATGTTGTTGCTTATTTGTCTTCCAACATCTGTTTGTAGGGGGACGTGCCCAACCTAAACGGAGGGGGTCGAAGAGGAACATCGGGGGGCCACACACGGCGTGGTGACCACATCGTGTGGTGATCGGGGGCGGCCAAGAGAGGCGGGGATGATTAGGGGGGTAGATGTCATGGCCGGGGGCATGCGATCTTCCCTGATTAGATGGCGCCTCGTCTCATTTCATTACGTCCCAGGCCCCCCCTTTGGACGTCCCCCTTTTGGACGCCCACGAGGTGAGTCAGTGGGGAGTCGAGGTCATTGCACGATTCTGGGACTCGGATCGTTCTCTGGGGATGTCTCGGGCGATTTGCGCCTTCGAGGTCCCAGAACCGTGCGGTGATGGACCGTGCGGTGAGGTCCATCGGGATTTCGAGGTCACCGCACGGTATGTCACCGCACGGTTTTGGGATCCCCGGAAGAGTTGCACATATGTGCGTAATTGTTTTGAGTTCCGCGCGGACTTCTCGGATCGGCGCTGGGCCCCCATGGCGGCGCCACGGAGGGAGGGCATCAGTGTCGACCCAAGAGATCCGTGCGGACATCCAAAAGCCTCTGTCAGGATGCAGCGGCTGCTTCTGCGGATGGGGGAGCCGGAAGGCCCCCGCGGCCTCGCCTCGCCGAGCCGCGGGACCTTTTCGCCAAGCTGTGGGGGCGCCGATTCGCCCGCAGCGGCAGCTCCTCCTCCTCCTCCTCCTCCTCCTCCTCCTTTTTCTCCCACTTCTCCTCCTCCTCCTTTTCCTCCTCCTTTTCCTCCTCCTCCTCCTCCTCCTCCTCCTCCTCCTCTTCCTCCGACGACGACGAAAGACGAACGAGCGAACGAATGAACGACGACGACGACGAGAAAGGGAGGGTCTGGAGGTCCAGGGCGCGGAAAGCGTCTGGATCGGCTCCTGGGGGGGGAGCGTGGGCCCCGGGTCACCCGTGCATCGCGGGCAGGGGCCCGGGCGTGCAGCACTGCGCAGGGCCGTGCTGCTTCGCGGAGTGGGAGCCGGTCGGTGACGCATCGGCGGCGTAGTTTCGATTCCGGGCCGACGTGGCCTTAAGAGCCACGCCCCTCCCCCCCCCATTCGTCTCGACCGGGCGTAAGAGGGACCGTTCGACGGAGCAGCCCCGATGGGCCGACATGGCTTTGAGCCATGCCCCATGAGCCAGCGTATATTCGATTCCAGGCCGACATGGCTTTGAGCCACGCCCCTCCCCCCCCTTCATCTCGACCGGGCGTAAGAGGGACCCTTCGACGGAGCAGCCCCGATGGGGTCCCCGGATGGCTGCATGCGATGCGGTCGCAGCGCCCTGCGCGCGCAGGTTTGTCCCCCACGCGGCCCCCGAAAGTCGCGCACCAAAGCTCATTCTTGCCCAGGATCACCCCTGCGTGCAGCCGAGCATCTCCCTTCTGGAGAGGCCCAGCGGCTTCTGTTCAACGGTGGAACAAGCACGCACGTCGTGGGTGCAGGAACGCGCAGTGTGGAAGAACAAACTCCAGAGTGTGGGGCCAGGCCTCGGCTTTGAAGGTTTGGGAGTCTCCAGTAGGGCTGGGGGGATCTGGTGTCTTCGGAAGGGGGATCAGCACGGATCACCCGCTGGCGCGTTGAAGAAAGGTTTTCGCCTTCGTCGCGTCTCGCCTTCGGCGGAACCGACGGACGGTAAACAGGTCCGCTTGCGGAAGGTCGGCGGTTGCAAAAGCGAGACGTTAACATTTTTGGGTGCAGATTTTCCCTGGGTGAGCCACGGTGGTTCACCCGGGAAAATTGGGATCCAGAATGGAGGGGTGCGGGTGTGAGAGGGTAGTGGTTTTCGAGGACAGTCTTTCACACGCATTTCCAACACACAAGCCAATCTTTTGCGCCCCGTGGGTGGTGGTGATTTTCCTGGCCCTTGCGGAGACATGTAAGAGGATTCTGAGAATTAGGGATACTAGGCTATGTGTGGCTGCTCCATCTGAGCCAGCCCACACTAGCGCACACTATAGCCCTCTTCCCTGGGCTCTAGAAGAACACTATTCCCCAGACCAAAAACAAGGTTGTAGTTTAATCGGTGTCTTCCTATTGGGGCCCACGTGCCCGTAACACATGACGTGTCCATGCACAGCAGTGCAGCAGCATGTGGCAGATCGCCCCCCCACATCGGAGGAACCCCGTGACATGCGACCGTCGTCCCCGTCTGGGCATAGAGAGCCCTTCATGGTGTACAAGCCCGTATCCGTGACAATGTGACATCCCATTTCCCAAGGCTTCGGAGCGCCAAAAGCAGTGTGGCTGTCAGCGTGGGCCTGAAGCAGCAGGCTCCTGCGATCCCATTGGCAGCCACCGTGCAAGTTGCAGTCACAAAACATGCAGCAGGACCTGGGCTCCGCAGGGTGGCCACTGGCAGGACGTGGAACTCCCCACGCGGGCGTGGGGTCAGGTGTCCCCGCAGGAGGACCAGATCTTCATCCTAAGTCGTTTTCTACGAGTCCCAGGGCCCGTGGAGGGTCCCAGGAAGCCAAAGACGGCGAAAAACCTCAGGACCCGTTTCCATCAGGACCTGCTCCCCCGGGCCTTGACGGGCGGCCGTGCGAGAGGATCGCATCAGCGAGAGCCAGCGGGACGCTGGCCCTCGTGGGCGGCCACCGCGAGATCGCAACAGGCAGGGCCAGCGGGGCTGGGGGCCCCGCGGGCGACCACCGGGAGCCGCGCCCACGCAGCCGGGCTGTTCCACAGAGCCAGTGCTTTCCCAGACGAAGCAGTGCCCCTCGAGTGCAGGCAAGTGCTTGGGGAGTGACAGAGCCCCCTGCCCGAGTTCGGGCATGGCCGTGGCCAGGTGTTTTCCCAAGCGCCCATGCGGCCAGAAAGGCGGACAATTCCCCATGCCCGAGGCTGGCCTCGTGGAGGCCTCACGAAGTCCTCTGCGAAGCTCCGAGGCTGCCTGTGTTCCAGTCTCCTGGGGGGGGACCCTCGGAGAGATACTCGGGGGGGAGTGTCCTTCTTCTTGGGGCCATACGGTAGGTCGACCATGCCAAATCGACGGTGCCCGTGTGTCCTGTCCATCCCGACGTGTGCGAGCCGCATGTTCATCTTGGTGTTCCGGGGCCATGCTGCCTTCGGAATAGTCTTGTGTCTTCCTGGGTGTCCCATTCGATCAAGGCCGACTGTACGCCATCTGCCCCCGGTGCACGCTTGGGAAGGATCGGGGGAGGGAAGGAGGCACACGGCGAGGGACACGGAGGAGACCGCCGTTTCCGTCGTGCCGTTCTTCGGGGCTTGGTCGCTCCCTTGCATAGCAGCGAGGCACGCATCAGCAGGATGGAGGAAGGCTGCCGCGCGCCGTCTCCCTGCCCCCCGTCACTGCGCTCCCCTCTCCTCCAACTCCCCCCCTCCTCCTCCGCCCCCTCCTGCGCCTCCTCTTCCTTCGGTTGGGCAGCGAGTCGCTGAGCGACGAGGTATCTGCCTTTTCCCTGACCGTCGGCCGTGACTTGGCGCCTGCGGGCCCGTTCCTCTGGTCCGGGAGGCCGAGGGTGACGGTTGAGCCTCGCTCGCCGTTCACTTCTTGGATCTATGACACTCATGACACTCCTCCTCCTCTTCTTCCTGCTCCTCCTCCTCCTCCTCCGCCTCCTCCTCCCTCTCCTCCTCAAGCCACGGCGGCTCGAGGCCCCTTGCCTCGCGCGTTCCAGCGGCTCTGGTCAGGTTTCCTGCTGTAGAAGGAGCTCGGCTACCTGAACCAGCCCTCCGAGGTCTGGCTCGACGCGCAGTGCCTGCAGCTTGAGGTCGTGAAGATCGAGGCGCACTTGATCCTTCTAGGTGAGGTCGCGCTGCGGTTCTTCTTCGCCCAGCCCTTCGGCGATGGCCACACCACCGACGACCCAAAGCGGCCAAGATCCAAGAGTGCAGCCTTGGCGACGTTAGTATCATGAAGGCCAAACTCCAGGAGCCCCACGGTGATGGCGTACGCACCTTTGACTACGTGAAGGCTGTGATCCAAGAGGCCCTCGAGGGCGATAACACCACCATCGATGACGAAATCGCGATTGTCCAGGAGCCCACCAGCGATGGCATCACCATCGACTACGTAAAGGCAAAGATCCAGGAGTCCACCTTCAGCGAGGGCTCACGCACCATCGACAACTTGAAGACTCAGATCCAGGATGCCCCAGTCAGCCCTTTTGCTGAACGGGTGGATCCGCGCATCGTGGGACGTCCCCGCCGGCGTGTCCAGCGACGTTCACGCTGCTGCCACCAGGCGGCGGCGCCAGCTTGCCAAGCGCACTCTCGCATACAAGTTCGTTGTCCTTTGTCCACATTGCGATCGTTTTCTCGTCGCCGTTTCTGGTGAGGCCTAAGGTGTGCCCTGGTGGGGTGTAAGACACTGCTTCGCACCGACATCTTGCCTCACCTTCCACACCTGCCCGGAGGTAGACACCATCGACAACGTAAAGGCCAGTGACCAGGAGCCTGGCGATGGCACCACCATCGACAAAGTCACGGCTAAGTGCAGAAGACTTCTACATCGGTGATAGTCCTGGCACCATCGAAAATGTTCAGACAAAGACCCAGGAACCACACGTTGTCGGCCACCCCTCGACGTCGACGGCCAAGAATTCGAGCAAGAACAAGCCGAAGCACAAGGGCGACGGCAACTTGAAGGCAAAGGTGGGCGATGGCGTCCTCGCCGTGTGGTTGTGCTTCGATGCTTCGGCACTGAAGCGCTAGAGGTTGTCTTGGCAAAATATTACTTCCTGCTGGGAGCACCGCATGAATCCGAGAGCATTTTTACACGAACGACACGTACCTGCAGGTTCTCACAAAGCATGCCTGCCAAGCCATTTCGAGATGGCAGCGGCAATGACCGCACGGACAGCAGCCGGCCCTGGGCTGGACTCCACCTCTCTTCTTGCTGACCCGACGGATGTCCTGAGCGGCGCGGTTTCCCCCAGGGACCGTCTTGGCTCCGCCGGCGGGGAGCGCACGCCGCCTTTCACGAGGTGCCCTAGGAAGGCCGGCGTCCGCGGGATGTACCTTTTTTGGGCGGCTTTGGCAAGACTTGAGAAAAAACGTGACCTTCCTCATTTTCGCGTTCTTCATCTGGGGCGCCATCAGGCGCTCCTCTCGGACATGGTGCGTTCGGCGTCCGTTGGTTGGAGCATTCTGCCCGGCTGAACGGGGCACGGGGCATGGTTTCTACGTCCTCTTCTCCTCGCTCCTCGACGCCGTTTGTGTACAGTCGGCGTTGCTCTCGGACAGCGGCCGTTCGGCGCCAGTCGAACGGGGCAGGACTTCGTGGCGTGGTTTGCTACATTTTCGCCCTTGTCTTCGCGATCCTCGTTGCTTTTTGCGCGCAGCTGGCGCTGCTCAAAGAAATTTCGGCGACCTTTCAGTCGCTTGCACTTGCGCGCTCAGCCTCCGGCCACCTGTGCCGGTAGAATCGGACAGGGCGGAGTTCCATCGAGCTCGTCTTCCCTTTTTGTTTTTTGTTTCGGGTGTATGACCGTGCTTCGCACCGACATTTTGCCCCATCTACACAACTGCCACGGCGAAAACACCATCGACAACGTAAGGGGTAAGATCCAGGAGCCCCCTTGCGGCGATGACTCCCGCGCCATCGCCACAGCTGAGACTCAGATCCAGAAGTCCACCGTCGACGCAGGCTCACGCACCATCGACAACGTAAAGGCTAAGAACCAGAAGTCTCCCGTGAATGGATCACACACCATCGACAACGTAAAGGGTAAGATCAAGGAGTCTGCCTTCGGCGATGGGCCCACCACCATCGACGCCGCGAAGGCACATTTCCAGGAGTCCATCGACGCCCAGCTGGAGCGTAACAATCTGGCGCAGGAGGGCTTAACAATCGCGGCCGATATCCGAGTCATCAAATCGGACCCCGAGCTCGCCCAAAGCTGCACGACGTTTTCGGCTGCAGTATCCTCGAGCGCTTCTCCGAGGAGATCGCCGCGAACCGTGCCATCGCGGAAAGCATCCTTTTTGAGTCATCCGTATCCCCCAGCCTTCCTGAAGATGAAGGCCAACGGCGAATGGCGAGTGGCAGATGCAGCTGACCCAGCCGCTCCAGCACTTCTTCATCGCAGGTCGGGGCTTCCGAAAGATCCCTCTTTCGGTGGCCTTTTAGGTTCTGGGGCAGGCCTGCCGCCGGCGGCCAGTGGCCTGCTCTAGTATCCCCCCTCCTCTCCTTCTCCTCCTCCTCCTCCTCCTCCTCCTCCTCCTCCTCCTTCTCCCCGTACTCCACGGCATGCATCTGTTCAGCGTGTGCAGGAGAGGCGCTGGATGGGGCGATGAGAGGGGGGGAGCTTGCTCGCGCGGGCTCGCCTCCCCGAACAAGCTGTGGTGGAGGGGCCCCAGTCCCCCCCTCGAGGAGCGACAAGTGACACGCGGCAGTTCTGGTGCAAGGCGGACTGGTCGCAGCTGGTTAAGGCGCTTGAGAACCACCCAACGGATGTGCTCTTGGCGGAATGGGTGAACAAGAAGAAGAACACGTTCGGGCCAGATCGGGCGCGGGCGCGGGTGCAAAGAGCGGGCCGTCGATGCGGGCGCGCGCAGAATAACCAAAGATCGGGCGCGGGTGGACGCAGAATAGCCAATGATCGGGCGTGGGTGCAAGTTCTCCCCGCGCAAGAGCGGTCCATCGATAGTGGCGGATCTCGGGGTGGGAATCGCAAGTCAAGCGCCCATTGCGGAAACGGCTACCGCAGCAACTCGGCGACGCCATCACGGAACGCCCTTGCGAGTTCTTCGGCGCGGCCAAGAAGATGAGTCCAGAGGAGCTATTCAATGTGCTCCCATTGTCCTTCCCGATGACGCACAAGCTCGATGGCTGCGACCTCGTCGCAAGGTACCCAGTGGACCAGTGGGAGAAGTCAGGGAAGAGGGCCTTCACTGTGCAGAGCTGTTGCGAGCTAGCGCTGAAGACCGCGAAGAACGACGGAGAGAACCTCCGCGGAGTAATGAAGGTTGCCATCCGGGGGATGAAGAACGAACGCCGAGACCTTTTGCGGAGAAACTCGGCTACCCCGAGTTGGAGGAGACGACGGCGGCGAACTCGAGCGGCCGCTGGTGAGTGCACCCACTGGAGCCTGCATATTGCCAAGAGGAAGCTTTCGCGAGGTTGCTCTGAGAATTCATTTAGGCAAGGAGCGAGCTGGCCGTGCCCGCATACAGTCAGGAGGAGCATTAGCGAGGTTTCTCGAAGTGTAACACATGACAGACATATATGGGCACAACAGTGCGTCTGCACCGCCATCGCAATGTGAAGTACGCTACGGAGTAACACCAGGTCCTGCAGGTTGTGGAAGGAGAAAACAGTGAGCACCAAGAAGCCCACCAGTGCGCCCCTCACTGGCCCTACCTGTGACCGTGACATCCAGCATGCTCTACCCCACACGCTCCGAGGGGGAACCTCAGGCTACTTCACAGGGTACCAGATGCGACAATACTTGGAGCATCTCCCGGAACGGCCGAGAAGTGAGCTGAGTGGGAGAGGGAAACACGGAATTCAAACCGTAGAGGTCGAAGCCCCCCCAGCAACACTTTCTGGTGTCGGGCTTGGCGTCTTTCCCCCTTCTCCTCCTTTTGAGGTCGTGTCGTCGTCTCCTCCCCCCTTGGCTTGGGCGCCCTGGTAAGCCCGCGCGTCTCCTTCCCTAATAAGGGCACGCGGAATGGCCAGCGGCTGCTCCCCCCGCACTGACCCGATGGGACTCATTGATGTAAGGTAGCGAACCTCTCTCACGGGGGCACCTCGGAGCTCGGTCCTTGAGCTACGGGGCATGCCCCCTGCCGGCCCTAGTGAAAAAGCAGGGCTGTAGCACAACAGATCGCAGGGGATTTTGGCAATAGCGCGTAGATCGCCCGAGTAGGCGCTCTGACGCTATACTCTCTGATGCGGATGTCGTTATCTTCCTCCTCCTCCTCCCCTCGTCCTCCTCCTCCTGCCCCCCATCCTTGCCCTTCCCCATCCTCATTATCCTCCTCATCCTCATCCTCGTGCATGTGGCATTCAGCGCCGGGCATCTTACCTGTCTGGTCTGTTGCTTGATTGTCCTAGCGGCGTTCCACGCCTTTGTCCTGCTGCCTGTCGCCATCAAGGGCTGTGTCCGTACGCGCCCCGCGGCAAAGAGGTGTCGCCTTCGATGCGGTGAACGTCTTGGACGACGAGAACAACCCCGGCATTCGAGAAGCAGTCAAGGAGTTCAGGCTCCGCCATTTTCCGGGGCGGTCGGCATCTGTGTACGTCTACATTCATAAGCTGGTGCGCCCACATATTCATGCTGCCAGGGATGGCTACAGTTTTGGAAAAGGCTTCGCGCCTTCTGCCACAAAATCAAAACCACCAAACATCTAAACATTGTGGTCGTAGGAATGAAGGGCGTATCCGGCAATACGATGGCAAAACAGGTTTCTTGCAGTCCAGCGCAAACAGGATTGTTTGTCAGTGCGTGTTCTGTTTGGCCCGCGCTGTACCGAGAGAGGGGATAACAGCAACATGTACGCCGAAGAAAGGAATGTCGCCTCGGCGGTGGGTGTTTCTGTGGGAGACGGCGGGGGAACTGAAGAGGAAAAGGAGGAGGAGGAGGAGGAGGAGGAGGCAAGAGGGAGGTGGGAGAGATGGGCAAGAACCCATGATATGGCGAGACGTTGGTTATCAGATGAGCACTGGGGCTTGGCAGGCCCCACCGTGTTCTGCAGAAGACAACACCCAATCTCCAGCAACCAGGCATGCGACCGTCAATGTGGATCGGGATGCAATTCGATAGTTGCCAGCACTTCGCGTGATCTTTCTCGCTTTGCGTGTGCACATCGTCGTCCTCCTGGTGGTTTCCAGGCCATAGCTTGACCCTCCAAAAACCGTTCTGGAGGATCTGGGCAGCCCCGGAACGCTCTCGGCGAGGCGCAGCTGCTGGAGAGCGTCCCGAAGCTGGAAAGCCGCCGCGAACCGACGAAAACGCACGAGAACCCCCCCGCGAGCCGACGAAACCGACGAACACGCACGGCTCCAGCCAAGGCTCTGCCCTACTCGCTGCTCTGCTGGCCCGTCTTGTTCCTCTCCTTGCCTCTTCCTCTTCGGTCCCCGTGCCCCGTGCCTCCGTCCCGCGTTCCCCGCCGATCGGCTCGCCTCACCTTGCCACGCACGTGTTCCATTCCCTACTCACCTTCCTCTTCTCCCTCCTCCTCCTTATTCTCCTCCTCCTCCTCCTTATCCTCCTCCTCCTCCTCCTCCTCCGCCTCCCCTTCCCCGTCCTCCTCCTCCTCCTCCTCCTCCTCCTGCTCCAACCCACTGTCCTTATTACCAACTTATCCTTGTCGCACCCCAGGGCCAGATTTTACGGCGGGCCGGGCGTTTCGCCTGAGACTTTTTTACCATTCGTGACCCTGAAGCTTGAAACATGACAACAGGTTCACAGATGAAGGGCGGCCCGTTTTCAAAATGTGGCTCTCGCCTTAGCGCCACATACATTCGTTCAAAACACTTGCAAGGGTTTCACGGATTCAGAGCGGCTCCTTTTCAGAATGTGGTTCTCGCCGTAGCGCCGCGCACATTCGTGTCTAAGTTTTGCAAGGGTTTCACGGATTCCCATGATCAGTACCAGAAATGGCGTTTTGGAAGGATTCAGAATTATGATGGTGCAACAGTTACGATGATCCGTTGTGTGTTACTGCCTTGGAATGGCGTGTTGGTACGATTCAGGATCGTCAAGACGCAACATTCAGGTTTACCCTTGGCGTTGGAATCCCGAGAACCATGTTTTGGCATGTTGCAGGGTCTTCAAACGGTTGTCTTTCAATGAGGCAGTTCTCTGAGTGGAAATGAACCGTTGTAGGGGTGTTTGCAGAGGGAGTTTGGGAGGAGGCTTCAAGTATTCCAACATCGGTGATGACTCTTTGGTTTGCACCGGTCCTCCTACACCTCCTCCTCCCCCTCCCCCTCCTCCCTTCCTCCTTCTCCCCCCTCCTCCCCTTCCTCCTCCCCTTCCTCCTGCTCCTCCTGCTCCTACTCCTACCCCTGATCCTACTCCTACTCCTACTCCTCCGCCCTCTCCCTCTCCTCCTCCTCCTCCTCCTCCCCCTCCTCATCCTCATCCTCATCCTCATCCTCATCCTCATCCTCCTTCTCCTCCTCCTCCCCCTCCTCCACCTCCTCCTCCTCCTCCTCCTCCTCATCATCATCCTCCTCCTCCTCCCCCTCCTCCTCTCCCTTCTTCTCCTGCTCCCCCCTCCTCCTCCCCTCTCCTCTTCCACCTCATCCCCCTTCTCGTCCTCCTCCTCGTCCCCCTCCTCCCCCTCCGCCTCCTCCTCCTCCTCCTCCTCCTCCTCCTTCTCCTTCTCGTCCTCCTCCTCCTCCTCCTTGTCGTTCTCCTCCTCCTCCTGTCCCTCGGCGCTCCCTCGTGCGAGGGCGAGGTCACGCGTGCCACTGGTCCGCATATCTCCCGCATCCGTGTTTTAGTTGCGGCGGTAATTTACAGCGGTTGCATCTGCGACGATTATGATTCTGCCATCTCGGGTGTGAAACACGTCCACGACGTCTCAATATTGCTGACCAGCGGCAATTATCACACGAATCACTGGCTGCCTACAGTCCGTCTGATGGCCTCGTTCAATGATGGGCCGATCGTTTACGATCTCTTGGCAGCTGCTTGGTGCCCAGCGCGACCGTGTTCTCACTCGAAGCTTTGGGCCGGCTCCGCCATGGGCTGGAAGAGAGTCCATGATCCCCCGCAAGAAATATGTGTTTATGCGTGCGTGTGTGTGTGTGTGTGTGTGTGTGGGTTCGCATGTTAGTTTGTAGATTTTCGGCCAAGGTAGATGATGGCCTCCGCTGGAGTCGTTCTGGGTGTGGGAAGCACGCTCGCTGTTTCGCGACAACGGGTAGAGAGGGAGGCAGTGATTCCTTATGGTGCGAAAGAGGGCTCGATCTTTCTGACGTTTCGTCCTGCCCTCCGTCCCGCACGCGCCCGCACAGCAATTGGCCGACGATCCCCCAGCTCTTCGTGCGGGGCGAGCTCATTGGAGGGGTGCGCCCGCCATCGAAGTGAACAATCGATCCGCCCTTTCCACCCTCCCAGCCTTCCCCGCCAACTTCAACACCCCAACCTCCCCATCTTCTAGTCGTCGTCCCTCATCCATTCTCCTTCTAGTCCGCCTCCATGCTGCCCCTTCTCTTCCTCATCTTGCTGCTTCTGCTTCTGATCCAGCTCCTGCTCGTGTTGCCGCTGTTCCTTGTCGTACTCACCCCAGCGAAGAAAGGGGGAAAGGGCCAGCGGAGAGACGGAACGCATCGCCACGATTCATGTTGGGTCGAGACTTCCCATCGGCTGGCAATGTTCGGAGACGTGGGCTCAAATCGAGCTGGAGCGGGGCTCGAGTTCTGTTGGGACCAGGCCTCTGGCTAGGGCGCTTCGTGATTTACTCTCTCTTTCTCCTCGTACTGTTCCTTCCCACCCTTCTCCTGCTCGCTCGTCCTCCTCCTTTCTCAGCTCCTTCCCATGGTGCCCCCCCCCCTTCGCCTTCACTTCCCGCACACTGTTTCCCCCCTTCTCTCCATCACCCGCCCATGTCTGCCCCTGCTACCTTTCCCGCCCCTCCTCCGGTACCCATTGTCCCCATAAGTCGCCCCCTCGTCGTCTACGTCTTCTTCGTATTCGGTTCCCCTTCCTCTAGCTCATTCTCGGCATCTTCCTCCTCGCCTTCATCCTTTTGGGCGTCCCGGAGGCTTTGGGTTGTCTTGAGGTGTTGCTTACGGGGCCAGGAAAGCGTGAGGGCAAACCAAGTGCACAACCATATCCGCGTGTGAGGACATCCTTCAGGAGGAAGTGGAGGAAGAGGACGAGGCGGACGATACTAACACGAGACTCGTCCTGTAGTCTGCCCCCCGAGTGTGCAGGGCACTCCGAGGGGAGTCCAGACTGTAGCGGCCGCACTGCGCCTTCTCCAGAGCGCTGGCTGGCTTCTGTCTTACACGCTTGGTGCGGAAGAAAACAACTTTCAAACGTACCTCGCCGGCCTCATCCCCGATATTGTTTAATGTTGTTTCCGGCATGTGGCAGTATCCACGTGTTGTCGCCAGTTGTGAAAGCATTCTGTCCGCTCCCAACGTCTCCCTGCCTCCCAACCAAAAAGACGAGACTCGTCCTGTGCTGTTCTCCTCCTCCCCTCTTTCCTCCTCACCTCTTCCTCGCCCCTGTTCCCGTATGCCTTGGCCTGATCCTTCTCTTCCTCCTTTATCCCGTTGTTCCAGGATTCGCCACAGGCCTTCTTGTTGCGCACAACTCTCCCCTGAGAGCAGGGGGGCTCAGTTGGTCACTCGGAAAGCACATCGCTGCCGTACCCGCTGAGAGGCATGGCGGTACTGAGCGCCTCGCTCGCGCCTGTCTCTGGATAGACCGATAAAGGTCATGATAATCGATGTCCTGCTGCTGCTCCTCGCCAGGTTCCTTCTCGAAGGTGGACAGACCTCCTACCCTGACACGTCGATTAAGGAACTGGCCGTTTTCGGTTCGCGAGCGGGCGTCGCGGCCGTCACTTTTTGCGGGTCCAGGTCCGTCGATTTCGGCCCTAGGTCGTTTTCACTAAGGGGAGGTAGGTTTGCTAAAGGGAGGTTTGTCCACCGCCGACCTTCGGCGCCTTCCCTCTGATCTTTTTCTTCGCCCTCCCCGCGTGCGAGACGTCCGCAGGCAGACATCATCGCCGAGATGCACACGTCTGGGCAGCTGGTCGAGACACTCAAGAGCGCCACGGTCGGGAGTATCCGTTACAGCACGCAGTGGCAGGAGGCGGTGGAGGAGGAGGAGGGGAAGGGAAACAGCAGAGGGAGCTCGAGACGGAGAAAGAGGAATAGGAGGAGAAGGACGAGGAGGAGGAGGAGGAGGACAGGGAGCAGGAGGTGGACTGCTAGAGCACTAGATAGAGTCGGTAGTTCAAGGGAACAGCAACACGGATTATGATGAGAGGATCAGTGATGGGTCACACGAAGCATGGTTCACAGAACTCGGATGGTCAGGGTACGCAGGAGCCGTCTTGATGGGTCGTCTCAAGCGTTGGCCCGAACATTCGGGCGCCGGGCTTCAGATTTGAAGATTCGTAATCCATGTTCGTGTGTGCGTGCGTGTGTTTGCAGGTCGGGGGAGGTAAGAGGAGGAGGAGGAGGAGGGGGGCGAGGAGGAACATATGCTCGTTACCCGTGAGGAAGCGGAGTTTCTGCTACTCGCGGGGATGTTGGGCCTCATCGGATCTCTCACATTGGCGTTGGCCTGCCACAGCGGTCGCTGGCAAGCACAAGCGCGAGGTCAGCTTGTGCAGCCGTTGAGCACGTACTCCCATGAGTATTCGGCACAGCGTGAACAGAAGCTTTCGGAGATCCGCGTGGATTTCTTGTTTTGGTGCTGGACCCCATTCCCCGACGCCCCGAGCGCGCCGCCAGGAGGGCCCAGCACCGACTTGAGAAATTATCGCGGTAAAAGTTTCTGTTTGTGCCGTTGGTTGTTCCTTGAAGGTAGGAGGAGCAGGAGGAGCAGGAGGAGGAGGAGCAGGAGGAGGAGGAGGAGGAGGAGGAGGAGGAGGTAAACGCTAAAGCTTCCACTTCTGAAGTCCGGCTGACGTCAGACAGGAGGAGGGGGAGGAGGGCACCAGAGAGGTGGAGGGGCCCAGCCTGGATGGGCGAGGGTCGATCGCCATATCCTTGTCCTGCTTCGCGGCCCGCACATCCGCCACCCCCCGCTGGGTCGAGGGGGACGGGGGGCGTGGGGGGCTCGTTCTTCTCCTTGGCGGCCACGCCAGGGGGGACATGCTCGGGGGGGGGATGCATCGACCCCGAATCTCGACGAGCGAACAACGACATTAACATACACTTTCGGAGGTCCGCGTGGATTTCTTGCACCTGCGCTGGAGCGCCCCGACGGCGCCTCTGGCGCCGCCCCTGGCGCGTTCCGCGCGCCAGGGAGGGGGGCTCAGCGCAGATGCAAGAAATCCGCGCGGACCTCCACACGTTTCTGCTGATGCCGGTTTCTGTTCTGCCAGAATCGCCCTTTGATCGCCGATGTGAACTCGATTATCCACCCCCCAGAGCCGTGCGGTTTCGCTACAGCGGGCTTCTCGCCGATCTCTCGGCGACGTATCGCCGAGCGCAGGTCGAGGTTTCTCCCCCCTAACGTTTCCCCTCAGATGGGGGGGTTCTCATCCCTCTCCATCCTCCCCTGCAGGCTGACACGAGGGCTTGGAGCAACCGCAGCTTTGGAGGGCTGCCGGCCTGAGCTTCGTGCTTGCGTTCTCCGCCTTGGATTGCTTTTCGTTCTCCTGGACGCGCCGCCTGCCCCCTCCCCCTTTCAGAGCCCCGAATCATCAGGGGTAACTCGGGTCAGGGATAGCTCGGGTTCGTTTTTCGGGAATCCAAACCCGAGTTACCCCGGACCCGAGTTACCCCGGATAACTCGGGCGTCCAGGGCCCCGAATCATCAGGGGTAACTCGGGTCAGGGCTAGCTCGGGTTCGTTTTTCGGGAATCCAAACCCGAGTTACCCCGGACCCGAGTTACCCCGGATAACTCGGGCGCCCAACTTCCCCCCTCCCCATCCTCCGCTTCTTCCTCCCTCCCCTCCCCACAGTGGGCCCGACAGGTCGAGGGCGCCGCGGGCGACAAGCAGGCCCGCCGCGCCCCGCCAGCCCGGGATGAGCCATGCTCCCTGGGCGCCCGTTCTTCGGGGGGAGGAGGAGGAAGAGGAGAGAGGGGGAGAAGAGGAGGAGAGGAGGAGGAGAGGAGGCGGAGGAAGAGGAGGCGGAGGAAGAGGAGGCGGAGGAAGAGGAGGAGGAGGAGGAGGAGGAGGAGGAGGAGGAGGAAGAGGAGGAGGAGGAGGGGGAGGCGCGGAGGAGAGAGGGAGGGAGGGAGCGAGGCAGAGGGGGAGGGGGGGGGAAGGCAGGAGGGGGAGATGAGGGGGGGCGAAGGAGAGGAGGGGGGGGGGGGCGGGAGATGGGAGGGGAGGAGGAGGCCAGGAGCAACGTCAGGCGGTGATCTTCTAATGTGGGGTGGGGCTCGTCGCCCCCCAATTGTCAATTTATCTCCGACCGGGGCCGGATAAACCGCGAGCGCGCGGACTCGGCAATCGCGTGCCTATGGCCGATCTATCGTCGATGCATCGCCGATTGCAGATCTATTATACTTCTCCCCCCGAACCGGCTCCCCTTGCGATGAGGCAGGGAGTGAGAGACTGAGGAAGAGGAAGGATCGAGGTATAAGGCGCTTTTGGTTTTCCCAGAAGGTGCGGCAACCTCTGAAGGCCTCGAGGGGACGGAGGAGGAAGACAGTAATCCCACCGAGGCGTCTTTGGTTTTCCCTTGGGCCTCCAGAAACCTCTGGAGGCCTCGATTGGAAGGAGGATTAAGGCGTTTCGCGCTCGGGCTGTTGGGGCGGCCCGGTTTCGCGAGACCCCTGACGCCGCCTGCCCTGCCCAGAGCGGCGGTGCAACCCAGACGATCGATAGGCGCCATAGTTAGCCGCTCGCGCTTGCCCGCGTGGCACCGCAGGCTGCGGAGGCTGAGGGCCAGTGCGCGGGCGACCCTGCGCCTGGGCGCCACACGCCAGGCGCTGGCTGGGCACCGCGGCGAGCACTACGGCGAGCTGCCCGTTACGCCGCCCATGCCGCCACGTGCTGGTGTTGGTGGGGCTGCCGCAGGTGTTCCTGAGGGCAGGTGCTGCTGGGGCCCAAGGAACCGCATTGCGGTGCGCTTGTGCGGCCGCGATGCCCCTGGACATGTGGTGCGCAAGACGAGGCAGGCGCACCAGGAGGCCATGGCAAGGCGGGATTCCTCCGCCAGGGCTAAGTCGCAGTCCCGCCCACCTGCTCAGCGCGGAGGCGGCGGAGCAGATGGCCCTCGGCGTCAGCGGTTTGAGGCGGGCATGGCTAACATCGCGGCGGCGCTGCAGAAGCTGTCAACTGGTGGTGGCAGCAGTGGAAGCACACGCGGCGGTCGCGGGAACCTCGCCATCGAGCCAGGCTCCTCCAAGGCTGCCGAGGGGCCCTGCTGTCCAGGAGCTCGACAGCAAGATCGCCAGCCTCGAGCAGACGATTCCCACGCTGCGCAAGGGTGGCATCGACGTGGCCCAGCTCGAGGCAGACATGTCCAAGCTCAAGCAGCAGCGTGTCGCAGCGCGAGGACCACAGACCGAGGTCAGCTTCCTGGGCGTGAGGCTCGGCCACGCCAGGACGAAACGTGTCCAGCTGCTGGCAGAACTCACAGAAAGATGTGCCCGAGGCCCAGAAGCTGGTCGAGGAGGCGGAGGAGCTGCGCTGGATCACGAGCCAGTCATCACCCAGGGCACCACCACCATCGCGGAGCTGGAGGCAAGCCTCAATGCTACGAGCCATGCCGTTGGCCGCCCCAGCGCAGTCGGCCGAGACAGCGCGATGCCCAGCGTTTTTCTGGCCACGGTGCCTGAGGCTGCCAACATAGGTCCTGGAAAGGTGGGGAATGGTCGCAAAGCTCCAACCCCGCGGCTCCAGCTTCTTGTTCCAAAACCCTCCGAGCTCCCTCATGGAGCTATTCGGTTTTCAAGCAGCCCGCGCCGGGGAGTTTGGACCACCGCCGATAGATCTCCGGGGCGACACTGCAGCCCCGGCTTCTTATTTTATCTGCTGAAGCCTTCTTAACTCTCTGCGAGTCATGTGGGAACTTCTCCGCGAAAGGCTGTCGAGGCGGCTTGGAAGGGTGCTTCGAGGGCTTGCAGGAATTGGATGGAGAGGAAGTGGAAAGGAGCGGCCAAGGAGCTGCGCAAGAGCTGCGGGGAAGCATCACGGAGAGGCTTGAGGCACGCGCGTTGGGAACGAGTAGGAACACGCTACCTGGCACACGCTGTAACATCAAGCAAGTCGCTGCGGGGCCCAGGAGCCTTGGCGAGGGGCTGGCGTAGCCCTGCTGGCCGGCTTCTTATATACAACCCTTGTAGCTCTCCAAGGAGCTATCCGGGAAATTGTGCAGTCCAGTTGTGTAGTCCAAAGCCCGGATAGCAGGGCGCCCAGAAGGCGCGGACAGGCCCGGCGACGCACTGGCGAGAGAGCCAGAAAGTATGTTTGGGGAGCTGGCAGGCTTGGAGAAGCTTGTGGGAAACGCTTGCCAGGGCTCTTGAATCCATGCCTGGGGATCTTTCAAGCCCCAGAAGCAAGCTCCCAAAGAGCTTCGAAAGACCTCATGGAAAGCTTCGAGGCGCGCGCATTGGGGGCGAGTAGAAAACGCCCCTCGGGACACGCCGCGGGTTCAAGCAGAGCATTTCACGTTGACCGCGGCCACCCAGAAGGACCGTTCGGAGGCTGGGGGGGGGTCGACCAGGCGCCGAGCGTCGCAGACTCGGACCTCGGCGACGGCGACTTCGATGAGATGGTTACGGGCAGCAAGCTGGGGGGCGGCCAGCGAGCGCCCGAGGGCTTGTGCCAGCGCGCGGACATGCGTAAGAGGCAGCGGCTTAAGCGGGATATGCTGGACGCCGCCGAGGAGCATTATGGATGCAGCTCGTCTGGAGACGCGAAGCAGCAGCATGTCCACTTCAGTTTTACGACAGCCAACTGAAACCCCATGAGGCACTGGGCGGGGCATCCCACCCCCCGTCCAGGGCCGGGTCCTCTTCGTGCAAGAACACCGGCAGTCTCGAGGGTGACTCTTTGAGATTCGGCGCATCCTGAGGAGCGGGGGCTGGGCCGTTGCCTTCACCCTTGCCATCGTCCAGAAGAAGGACTTCCAGGGCGGCGCGGCCGCGCCGGCGAAGAGGTGCATCGGCGTCTGGTGCGACGAGCAGGACCAGGTCCAGTGGCCAGGCAGAGCGGGTGCTGGTCGCGCTTGAGTTCCTGGGGCGGGCGCGGTTTTCTGCGCTCTTTTCATTTCGAAGTCAACGCGGGGCCCGAGAGTCAGATCCTCGACATCTTCTACAAGCTGCGCGAGCATCAGTCGCGCCACAACCTGCCGTGGGCCATGGGGGCCGACGTGAACATGGGCCCCGAGGAGATGGCGAGCTGCGCTGGCTCCCGCGCGCCAGGCTTCCAGGCGCGCGCCCCTCGGGGCCCGACGTGCCACGGCGCCAGCGGCGCCCGCTACGACTGGGGCTATGTTGTCACGGGCGGACGCGCAGCCCTGGCCGCGAGGCAGCCAGTCACCAACCCGTCATTCGCGTCGCTGACCCACGACGCGGTCCACATGCAGTTCCGCCGGCGCGCAAAACGGCGCGCCAGCCCACCTCGGCCACCCGTTCTGCGCGAACGAAATGGGTGCGGAAAGAACGGGGACAATGCCCGACAGCGGATCTTGTTCATTTTGAACAGGACTCTCGCTGTCCACGCCGTCGTGGCCCGCGTCCATTCGAGATAGAATGCCGCCTGCCCAACAGCGGCCGCTGTTGGTGTGGGACGACATCCGTTGTTGCGCATTGCACCCCTTCTTTCGGGCGCCCAAACCCGTGGGCCCCCCGCCAGGGGGCCCGCGAATAGATCGAGGTGCAGCGCAGGCTTGGCGAGTACTAGCAGCAGCTTGTAGATGGCGGGCCATGAAGACAGGGCCGTGGCCTTTCATATTATCAGGCGATGGTCGACAAGGCGCACTCGGCATCGTGGACCGCGACCTCGGACGACGCAGCTATGGTGGGGGGGGGGGGGCATCCAGTTCGAGGGGGCCTCCCTGCCTGAGGTGGCCAAGGACAGCGGTGGGACCGCCCCGGGCCGGGCCCCCGCGCGTTTGGCAGGCCAACTGCGCCAGGTCAAGGCCCTCGCGCACCAGTGCCTCGATCGCAAGAGGAACCCCGCGCTCCTGGAGCTACTTGGACGCCCAGAGGCGCACCGGGGCGCCATCGCCAGGGGCCGCGCGGGGGAGGCGCGCGCAGGCGCGTTTGGACTCGCCTACCACACTCTGGGCGACTACGACAACTAGTGCCAGATGGCGCAGGGCCTCATCCAGCAGATCGAGAGCGACGTCGGCTGGCACGGGCCGACTCCACAGAGGCCAACGACACATTGTATTTGTCGCCTGCACCCTAGAAGCCTCGAGCTGTCCAGAGCGCCCCAAGCGTGGTGAGGCCCCGCTCCAGGGGGTGGCCGATGCCCTCGCCGTCGCAGCAGCTGCTGGAGGCTCGAGCGCTCCGCTCGCCTCCGCTGCGCCCGCCCCCCAGGGGGCAGCAGACGTGGATAGCGATGCCGGCGGGCCCCCCCCCCGCGCCCCCGCGGGTCCGGCGGCGCGCGGCGGGAGGTGGGATCGCGCGGCCGCAATGAGTGAGGGCCAGCACGCGCACGTGATCCTCGCGGCGAGCAGGAAGCACGCCACCAATCTGAACGACGCCGAGGCCGACCCGCTCGCCCACCTCGGCGACGAGCTGGACCCGCCGCCGCGGGGAGTGATTCCATCTTGCTTGCAGCGCCTGCTACCAGAGCTGGAGGCGGCGATGGGGTCGCGCGCTCTCGCGCGCCCCCCGTGGCCGCGTTCCGCTCGCAGACGTGGGCCGCCACTCTGGTCGGGCCCGCCGCGCCCCGGACGGCTCGCAGGCGACGTGCGGGAGAGGAGATCGCGCAGCCCAGAGAGATAACCAACGCGCGCGCATAATCCACGATGGGAGCACGAATCAGACCAACCTCAGCGACCCCGAGGGCGGTTTCCTTCGCACACCTCGACAATGAGCCGGACCTCCAGCGGCTCTGCGCGCAGTCGCTCCATGACACACCGAATGCAAGTGAGAATGCGGGGGGGGGGGGGCAGCAGGTGGTCAGCTAGCCGGCGAACCCGCGGTCTCGGTTGCGCTCCAGGTGAATGGCGGGGGGCAGCCAGGCAGCGCGCTGGCAGGGGCGCCTTCGCCGCCCGGGAAGCGCGCCCGCTTCGCCGCCCTCGGCAAAACCGCGCTGGTTGCCAAGGTGGCGGGGCACGTTGGCAAGGATGTGCTCAGCGGCAGCCGCGCGGCAGGCAAGTCGCGAGACGGCGCGAAGCATCGGCTGACGACCACGCGCGCGGAGCGCCCATGCTGCGCAAGTGGTCGAAGGGCCCTGGCGAAGGAGCGGCGGACGTCGTCGGCCAGACAGTCGACCGCGCCCAGGATCGCTCGGCGTGCCCAGTGGCTCTGTCAGCCAAGCACCAGTGGGGCCCCCCCCAAAAAAAAAGCGCGCAGCCATCGCGGCGGCGATTGAAGCTGGATGCCACGAGCACCGACGGCCTTCACTCAGCGCGAAACAGCGAAGCATGTCCGAACGGTCTGCATGTCCTTGAAGGCCAGGACGCGCCAGCCAGCAGGTACCAACCCACGCCGCCTGGGCTGGCTGAGCGACGTCGAGCCGCTGACGGCCTTGCTCGACATCGAACGTAGGCTGCAGCCTCCCCCGCCGACGAGCAGGATATGCTGGCGGCGCAGTGCGTCATGCCGACGGGAGGGCGAACGCCCATCGGCCAGCTCAAGAGCTTGTGCCGCGCTCGGGGTAGATGCCACAATCCAACCCTGCACAAAGTGGCAGCGCACCCTGGGCGAGCGGGGCATCTTCGCCACGGGCGCCTCGCGCAAGGTCACGGACTGCGCGCGGCGAGCAGCGGCGCGCGCGGGGGACGCCGTTGGCGAGGGGGGGGATTTCTTAACCTTGTTGTGGGATTTGGCCAGGGACTTCGAGAAGGTCTCGCACGACGTCCTGCGTTGCCTGGGGTGCAAGGAGCTGTTCCCTTTGCACGTCTTGCGCGTGGTCACCGGGGCCTCCTGCTGGAGGCGCGCGCCCCCCCTGGGCGGCGTCGCGGGCGACGGCCTGCGCCCGGGGAATGGCATCGTCGCGGGATGTTTCTTAGCCACCTACGCCCTGCAGGCTTGCCTGGTGAACGAGCTGAGGGGGCAGGCCACGGCCCGCCCCGAGGTCGGCACTGCGGTGCGCGGGGGCGACATCAGCCAGGAGGTGGTTGCGAACGACGGCGGCGCGCGCGTGGACCTCATGGTGGAGGCCGCCCGCGGGCCAAGAGCGCACTGCGCGACGAGCTTAAGATTCAGGTGGCCGACGCCAAAGGCACCATCTTGGGGAACAGCGACGCCACCGCGCAGGAGCGCGCGCGCAGGCCGGCGGGCTGAGGCCTGCCCAAGAAAGCCTGTAGCATCGGCCAAGAAGCTGGCCCGCAAGTCCGTCCAAACACGCTGGCAGACGCCAGAAGACCCAGGCCTCGGTCCGCCATGTTGGAGCAGATTTTCGCGCGGGACGTCGGCGACGCGAGCTACCGTCAGGCACGCAGCGGTTCGTCATGGCGCATCGCGCGATGGAGGCCTTCAAGATGACCCGACGCATCCTGCGCTCAGCGATCCTGCCGACGAGGAAGTGGGGCGGCGAGGTCAGCGGCTTCGCCCTCCAGGAGCTCGGCCGTTTGAGGCGCATCGCCAAGCAGGTCTACGGGCGCGGCCACATGTCATCGGATGTGTTCGGCGCAATCTACCCGAAGACCGGCCCCATCGGCAAGGCCGCTTTCATACCCCTGGGCCGCAACCTGGCGGAGGCGTGGAGGGCCGCGGATCAGCGGCGCCGACGCGGGGAAGTGCTACCCACCAGCATTTCGAGCAGAGTGTTCGAGCAGGCCCTCGTGAGAGCAAGTCGGACGCGGCCCATCGGAGCTGCGCTGACGGCGTCCACCGTGGCAGGGTGGCCGGTGCAGAATGCGACCGTTTTCGTTTCGCCGCGACGCGGCGCTCTTTCAGCATTCCAGCACGCGCCCAAGCGCATGGAGAAGCTGTGCCCACGCGACGTGTTCGACAGACAGACAGCGCGCAGCGGCGCCGCAGACAGGGTTCGATGAGCATGCTCCCCCAGACGTTTGGTGGGAGGTTGTCGCAGCGAAGGTCGGCAGCAAGTACCTCGCCCCGCTGGAGAAGTGGGCCATCATCGCGGTCGGTGGTGGCACCCGCCTCGCGGGTGCCAAATGGCCGAGTGGTGCTACGACGAGGGCGCGGGCACGTGCAGGCGCCGCGGCGTGTGGGGCGACCTGCAGCAACGCCTGAGCTCGCGCGCGGCCTTTGCTGAGGGCCGCGGAAAAGCGCCCCCCCCCCCCCCCCGCTTCCAGCAGCGCGCGCGCGGGGGAGTGAAGATTGCCTCGGCCCGTTCCGCGCGCGAGCCCCTTCGCTGCCCGCCAGGCCCGACGCGGCCTCGCCCCTGGCGCCCGAGAAAATGATCGCGCGAGCCCACGTTGAAGACGCGCCCGCGTCTCTCGAGAGCTCTGCTTTCGAGCCCGACCTGCCTCTTGCTGGAGACGGGCCCGCCGCTGCCAGTGCCCTCGCGGAGCTCCGACGGGCGGGGCGGGCGGCAGCCCCGCGGGCGAGGGGCGGGACTGTTCGGGGGCCCCATCGGCCCCCTCACCTCCCAACTTCCCCCCTCCGCGCGCGCGGCCGAGTTGCAAGCCTTTTGCCGATGGGGCAGACCATGCAGACGGGTCCAGCCGCGCGTTAGCGACAACGCGGAGGCTTTTGCCCTTCGCGCACGTGGTCGCGCGTGCACCTCTTGCCCTTGGAAGATGCAGGTCGTGCGGCGACCCTGCGCGCAGTGCGGGTCTGGGGGCGATGGCGCGCCAGGACGTCCCCGCTGCCCCTCGGACGGAGGGCGAGTGGCGGATCGTCCTCAAGTCCTGGGCCGACGAGGCGGCCGCCGCTCAACCCGTGGCCCAGGTGGGCCCAAGACGAGGCCACCCTGGAGGGCGCCTGCTCCGAGGCGCGGTGGGGACTAGCGAATCTGGGGCGGGCGCTGGCGCGTGGGCCTGCTCCCAAGGTGGAGTGGGACCACCTGCCCCCGCGCGCGCGCGACCCCCGACGACCGTGCACCCGCGCTTCCGATCTGCACGAGGTGGCGGATGGCGGGTGGCGGTGCGTTCAGTGCTTGCGCGGCCCTTTGAGCTGGAAGGCCGGGATGGCCTCCGAGTGTGGGCGCGAGGCGCCCAAGCGTTGGAGGAGCCTGCGAGAGTTCGCGGGTCCCCACGTTTTGTGGGGAACGGCGATCGGGCCGAAGGCCTGTTCACCACAGCAGGGCGACTTCCTATTGTAGTGTGCCGCTCACGGGAGTAAGAACTGTGCGTAGTGCGCTTCTGCAGCTGGCACGTTCGGCGCCCATGGGGGGGGCACAAACAGTAACGAGGGGAATGAGGACAGGGCCCCCGTCTGGTTCGTTCGCCCCTCCTCGGAGCGTGATTCTTTCCATCGCGCTGCCAGACGGGCTGGACTGGCCCCATCGGATCCGCGCGTTCTCATCTTCTTTATGTCCTCTCCCTCCGCTTTCCCTGTCCCTCCTCCTGCTTGGGGACCGGTTCTGTGGACGCCTTCTTCGGGAGGACAGGCCTGTGAGGACAGGGGGGCAGGGGGGGGGGCTGTGGACATGGGCAGACGTCGCGGACGAATGCGATGCCAACTTGAAGTAATGAGAACGGCAAGAGGGAGGATGCCTCCAGATCTCCCTCCCGGGAGGCCTCTTTTTCTCCCTCCCTGCTCACGGTGCCCATCCTGCTCCAGGCCCCGTTAACAATAGTTGCTCGTGCTTCCCCGAAGTATCGTCCGATGCGTCCGTTTTGCCCGTGGTGCTTCCGAGCGTTTCGGATGGCAAGCGCGCTGAGGGACTTGTGTGTTGGGGGCGGGGGGGGGACGTCGCCAGACAAAAGGGGAACGAGGAGGATGAGAAACCAGAGTGTGTGAGGAAAAAAAGTTGGAGAAATTGGGGGAGGAAGAGAAACAGGAGGCATATGAGGAGAAGGAGGAGGAGGAGGAGGAGGAGGAGGAGTAGGAGGAGGAGGAGCAGCAGCAGGAGGAGGAGGCAGGAAGGGGAGGAGGGGTAGTGGGCGACGAGTAGTTCCACGAAGGAAGGGGGCAAGACGGGGACGGGGAGAGAGAGTCGGTGGCGGGATGGGGGAGGCGTCGGAACAGACTATCTCGATGGTACGGTCGGACCGAGGTATAAGGTCGAGGTCGGCTCGGGGAGGATGCCCTAATGTTATTCGTGGCTGTTGGATGTAACTGTGCACCTTGGGGGGAGTACCCTGGAATGGTCCTCAGTTTTGCTGGCGGAGGGTTTCATTTGTTTGAAGGATACTCTTCTCTCCTAGGTTTGGCCGTATCGTTGATGATGAGGAAAAGAAGGCGATTGAAAATAATAATAGGAAGAAACACAGAGAAATGGGTAGGAGGCGTGGGTGAATCACTCACACCTCCTCCCCACTTCGCTGCGTTTCTCAGCACACCCCCTCCTCCCCACCTCCACGGTTTCCATCATACAGAGTGATGGGGACGGAGGAGAAGTCAGGAGAACGGAAGACGAGAAGGAACAGGTAGAAGGGGTGTTAGTAATTTGGAAGGCGGGGGGGATGATCATGTGGAGGGTATGGGAGGAGGACAAGGGAGGCGGCCAAGCGAGGAGGGAGGGTGGAGGAGGAGGAGGAGGAGGAGGAGGAGGAGAAGGAGGAGGAACAAGAACGAGGCGGAATGAGGAGGAGGGTGAGGAGGCAAAGGACGATGCAGAAGAGGAGAGGGGGGGGGGGAGGAGAAGTGGAGGAGAAGGACGCGCGGATGGGGCAGGAGAAGGACGCCCCCGCGGCGCCGTGAGGAGGCGGCCCCCGCGGCGGCCGACATCCCGCGAGGCCTGGCCGCGGGAAGGGGGGGAGGGGCCGCGCCGCGTCGCCGCAGCCGTGGCGCCCGCGCTTCGCCCTCTGCTTCCCCCCCCCCCCGCCCCTCGGCCCTCCCCCCCCCTCCCTCCTCCCTCTCCCCCGTCCCCCCATGCCCCCATCCCTCCTTCCCATGCCTCCCCATGCCTCCCCCTCCTCCTCCTCGTCCTTCCGCCTCTCTCCCTCCCTCGCCGGCGTCGTTGTCGGCGTTCGGGGCTCTGCGGAGGGGGGAGGGTGGGGGCATGGGGCGATTCGCGGTCCCGAGCCTGTTCGGGTCGTGCTGGGTGCGAATGGGCGAGGGAAGGGGTGAAGGGAGGGGGGGAAGGGGGATGAAGGGAGTATGGTGACGGGCTGATGGAGGAGTGATTCGTTCAGCTGGGCTTCTGAGAGGCCTCTTTAGAAGCCCCCGATGCCTCCCAAGGTGCCCCCTGCCTTCTTAGAAGGCGCCCCCTTCGCTGGACACCTCGCCGTGCCCCCAGTCGCGCGCCGACAAGAGGCGAAGTCCTCCTCGTCGACGACCCGAACAACCGGCCTACGGCGACGCTGATCTCCAACATTGTCAGGTCGAAGTTCGATCTGTGGGCCTTCAGCCTGCAGGACGACTCCTCCTCGCACGAGGCATCAAAGGGGTTGGGGGGTTTAGAGGAAGGGCGCCAAGCAATAGGGGATCGAGGAGGATGAGAGGCCGGAATGGATGAGCCTTGCTTTCGTCCGCACCGACATGCGACTCGCCAGGGTGACACGTCGACTCGCGTATTTGTTTCTCAAGGACGTCACAGGCAGTGCCCCTGAAGTTTGCCATGCGTACAAGTTGGAGTAGGAGCAGGAGGAGGAGGAAGAGGAGGATGATGAGGAGGAGGAGGAGGAGGAGAAGGAGAGGGTGGGGGAGTTGGAGGAGGAGGAGGTGGAGGAGGAGGAGGGGGGAGGATGAGGAGGAGGAATTTGGGGAGTTGGAGAAGGAGGTGGGGGACGATGATGATGCTGATGATGATGTTGGTGATGATGATGAGGATGAGGATGAGGATGAGGATGAGGATGAGGATGATGATGCTGATGATGATGATGATGATGCTGATGATGATGATGATGATGATGATGATGATGATGATGATGATGATGATGATGATGATGATGATGGGGTGGTGATGACAGTGATGCTGAAGCTGATGCTGATGCTGCTGATGATGATGATCATGCTGCTGATGATGATGATCATGCTGTTGATGATGATGATGTTGATGATGGTGATGGTGACGGTGACGGTGAGAGTTAGACTAAGGGTGCGCGTGATGATGTTGCTGATGCTGCTGCTGATGATGAGGCTGATGATGCTGATGATGATGACTCTGGTGATACCGATGATGATACTGATGATGATGCTGGTGATGGTGATGATGATGATGATGATGATGATGATGATGATGATGATGATGATGATGGTGGTGATGATGATGATGATGATGCTTATTATTTGGAGGAGGAGGAGGAGGAGGAGGAGGATGAGGAGGCGAAGGAGGAGGAGGAGCAGGAGGAGGAGGAGGAGGAGGGGGGTTTGAGAAGAAGGTGGGAGGAGGAGGAGTTGGAGGAGGAGGAGGAGGAGGAGAAACAGGTGGGGAGTGATGGATGAGGAGGTGGAGGGGGAGGAGGAGGAGAAGGAGGAGAAGGAGGACGCGGAGGAGTTGCAGGAGGAGGATGAGGTGGAGGAGGAGGCTGGGGGGGAGGAGGATGAGGAGGAGGTGGGGGATGACGAGGATGATGAGGATGATGATGGTGCTGATGATGATGGCGGCGATGATGCTGATGATGATGTTGATGATGATGTTGATGATGATGCTGAAGATGATGTTGTTGATGATGATGATGATGATGTTGGTGATTGTGACGATGCTGGTGATGATGATGGTGATGGTCACGATGATGCTGACGATGCCGACGGTGGTTATGCTGGTGATGCTGTTGATGATGACGCTGATGTTGATGATACTGATGATGATGCTGATGATGATGATCATTAGCATGATGGTGCTGCTGATGCTGATGCGGATGATGACTATGCTGATGATGCGGATGATGTTACCGACGGTGATGCTGACGTTGATGCTGGTGCTGCTGGTGATGCTGCTGTTGCTGATGCGGATGCGGATACTGGCGATGTTGATCATGGTGATGGTGATGGCGATGTGCATAATGATGACTCCGATGATGATGCTGACGTTGATGCTGATCATGCTGATGCTGGTGATGATGCTGATGGTGGTGGTGGTGGTGGCGATGATGACGCTGATGCTGATGTAACTGATGGTGTTGATGTTGATGATTATGATGTTGTGTATGATGATGGTCATGCCAGTGATGGGGCTGATGCTGATGTTGATGCCGACGGTGCTGGTGATGGTGATGATGCTGTTGATGCTGATGATGATGATGATGATGATGATGCTGATGATACTGATGATGATGATGATGATGATGATGATGGTGCTGATGATGATGCTGGTGATGCTGCTGCTGCTGATGATGACGCTGGTGACGATACGGATGCTGGTGTTGCTGACGATGGCGATGCTGATGAGGATGATGCTGATGATGATGATCATGCTGTTGATGATGATGCTGTTGATAATGATGACGCTGATTATGATGCTGCTGATGGTGATGATGATGGTGGTGATGCTGATGATGATGATGATGATGATGATGATGACGACGACGATGATGATGATGATGATGCTGCTGATGATGATGATGATTATCATGATGATGATGATGATGATGATGATGATGATGATGATGATGATGATGATGATGATGATGATGGTGATGCTGATGATGATGATGATGATACTGATGATGATGATGATGATGATGATGATGATGAGGAGGAGGAGGAGGAGGCGGAGGAGGAGGAGGGGGTAGAGGAGGAGGAAGATGACGATGAGGAGGAGGAGGAGTTGGAGGAGGAGGGGAGTTGGAGGAGGAGGAGGAGTGAGGAGGAGGAGGAGCAGGAGGACGAGGAGCCCAGGAGGAGAAGGAGGAGGAGGATGATGATGATGAGGAGGAGGAGGAGGAGGAGGAGGAGCGGGAGGGGGAGAGGAGGCCGAGACGGAGAAGGAGGAGAAGGAGGAGGAAGAACAGGAGTAGGCGGGGGCGGATGGGGAGGAGGAGGAGCAGCAACATGAAGAGGAGAAGGAGCAGGAGGACGAGGAGGAGGCGGTGGAGGAGGAGGAGGAGGAGGAGGAGGAGAGCAGCAGGAGCAGGAGCAGGAGGAGCAGGCGGAGAGCAGGAGGAGCGGGATGAAACAGGAGGAGATGGAGGCGGAGCAGGAGGAGGAGATGGAGGAGGCGGTGAGGAGGAGGGAGGAGGAGGAGAGGAGGGAAGAGGAGGAGCAGCAGGATGAAGGAGAAGGAGCAGGATGAGGAGGAGGAGGCGGTGGAGGAGGAGGAGGAGGAGGAGGCGCAGCAGCAGGAGCAGGAGCAGGAGGAGCAGGCGGAGGAGCAGGAGGAGCGGGATGAACAGGAGGAGGATGGGGAGGCGGAGCAGGAGGAGGAGATGTAGGAGGCGGAGGAGGCGGAGGAGGAGGAGGAGGGAAAGGAGGGCGAGGAGGAGAAGAAGGAGGAGACGGCGGCGGTGGGGGAGTTGGATAACGAGGCGGAGGAGGAGAAGGAGGAGCAGGCGCAGGATAAGCAGGAAGACAAGTATGATGAGGACAGTGAGGACGAGAACGAGGACGATGTCGAAGAGGAGAAGGTGGATTAGGAGGAGGAGGGGAGGAGGAGGATGAGGAGGAGGAGGAGGAGGAAGAGGAGGAGGATGAGGAGGAGGAGGGGGAGGAGACGCATGAGCAGGAGGAACGCTATGACGAGGACGGGGTGGATCAGGGACATGAGGAGCAGGATGAGGACGAGGACGAGGACGAGGACGATGACCAGGCCGAGGAGGAGGAGGAATAGAGGAGGAGGACGAGGCGTGGGTGGAGGAGGAGGAGGAGGGGGAGGAGGAGGAGGAGGAGGACGAGGAGGCGGAGGAGGAGGAGGAGGCGGTGGCGTGTGCGTGTGCGCGCGCGGCGCGCGCGTGCGTGTGCGTATGCGCGCGCGCGTGTGCGCGTGCGTGCGTGCGTGCGTGCGTGCGTGCGTGCGTGCGTGCGTGCGTGCGTGCGTGCGTGGGTGTGTGTGTCTGTGTGTGTCTGTGTGTGTGTGTGTGCGTGTGTGCGTGTGTGCGTGTGTGCGTGTGTGCGTGTGTGCGTGTGTGTGTGTGTGCGTGTGTGTGTGTGTGTGTCTCTGTGTGTGTGTCTGTGTGTGTCTGTGTGTGTGTGTCTGTGTTTCTGTGTGTCTGTGTGTCTGTGTGCCTGTGTGTCTGTGTGTGTGGGGGGCATGGTGGTAGCAGGAGCAGGAGCATGACGAGAAGGATGGGGAGGAGGATGAGGGGGAGCAGGATGAGGAGCAGCAGGAGGAGGAGGAGGAGGACGAGGACGAGGACGAGGTGGAGGACATGGGGGCAGAGGAGGAGGATGACGAGGAGGTGTAGGAGGAGGAGGAGGAGGAGAAGGAGGAGGAGGATATACTGAGGATACGGAGGAAGAGGACGAGGAGGCGGAGGAGGAGGAGGAGAAGGAGGAGGAGGAGGAGGATAAGGAGAGGAGGAGGAGGAGCAGGAGGAGGAGGAGGAGGAGGAGGAGGAGGGAGGAGGAGGAGGAGGAGGAGGAGGAGGGAGGAGGAGGAGGAGGAGGAGGAGAAGGAGAGAGAAGGAGGAGGCGGGAGAGGAGGAGGAGGAGGATGAAGATATGGAAGAGGACGAGAGGAGGAGGAGGAGGAGGACCAGAGGACGAAGAAAAGGAGGAGGAGGAGGAGGAGGCGGAGGAGGAGAGGAGGAGGATGAGGAGCGGGAGGAGGAGGAGGCGGCGTGGGGGGGAGCAGGAGCATGAGGAGGAGGTGGAGGAGGAGGAGCATGAGGAGGAGCAGCAGGAGGAGGAGGAGGAGGACGAGGACAAGGACGATGCAGGGGAGGAGGGGGAGGAGGAGGAGGAACATGAGGATGAAGAGAATGATGAGGAGGAGGCGGCGGCGGGGGGGGGGGAGGAGGAGGAAGAGGAGGAGGTGGATGTGGAGGAGGAGGAGGAGGACAATGACGAGGACGAAGACGATGATGCCTCCACCCTCCACCCTTGCATCCCTCCTCCTTATCCCACGCTCGTCTCGCATCATTTCGTTCTCATTCCACTCCTCTTCCTCCTTCTCCTTCTCCTCCTCCTCCTCCTCCTTCTCTTCCCTCCCTCCCTTCCCTCCCTCCTTCCCTCCCTCCTGCTTCTGATCCTCACGTTCCTCGCCATCGCTACGTTATCCTGCTCCCTGACCCCCGCTGCGTGGTCCCTGCCTCATTCTCTGCTCCTCCTCACTATGTCCTCCTTCCTCCTCTCTGATTGCCTCCCTCGTCACTCCTGCTCGTTGTCGTCGTCGCCTGTGTCCGTTCCTTGTCAAGCTGCGAGGAAGTTCAATGTATGAGGGTGACTCTTGTGTCGGCCGGTCCAGGGCGACGCGGGCGCCCTGGAGATGGGGCTCACCAGTGAGAGCCATTTCAATGCGCCGCCGCGCGCCCGTTTGTGCCATGGGCCCCAGCGAGGTTGAGGGACGAGGGGGCGGAGGATCATTGAGGAGTCCATGGTGGCGAGCGGGGGGGGAGTACGATAAGAGGGTTCAGAAGGGGAAGGAGAACGATGCGGAAGCAGGTCGAGGTGGGGTCCACGGTTCCCCAGCATGCCGAAGCTGAAGGTTGCCCCGTCTGATAGGCGAAACATCACGCCCATTTGTCAAGAAGCACGCATGCTTGCCCTTGCGCCGTTGAGTGGTCATCGAGCGATATTGCCGTCCCTGACCGCCGAAGCTCAGTTCAATGTCAGTTGCTCCTGCTTCGAGATGAGTTTGATTCTCGTTCGGGACTCTTGCAATGACGCAATGACGGCGACGATGAGGACCTCGACGAGGACGAGGCGGAGGATGTGGTGGATGTGCAGAAGGAGGAGCAGCAGCAGGATCCGCGTCGCAAGGAGGAGCAGCAGCTTCAGCGGAGGCGGGAAGCAGAAGACGAGGAGGAGGTGAGGCAAGGACGTCCGAATGTGTGGAGAGATACGGTCGGACCGAGGTAGAAGATCGACGTCGGCTCGGGTATTGTCGTATATTCTTGTGCATCCTGGGGAAGGGTACGTTGGGTGACATTATGTTTAGGGGGGTTCGGCCAACAGAGGGTCTCATGCTCTGGATGTTATTTTGTCCTTGGTCCCGCTGTAGGGGGCACGACAGTTGTTGCATTCAGTCAGCTTCGGCTCCACTACCGGGCACACTTCACATGCTCCGGTGCACGCTCGCACCGGGCGCCTCGGGGCGCCCGAGAAGATCAGCTACATGAATCTGATTCGCCGCCCCCGCGCCCCCCATCTCTTTGCCCCCCCAAGTTGATCTGACAATGTGTACATCAATATAGTAGGTATTTGACCCACGTGTGCACATATAGAAGGTGTACATACATGAGTACACACACTTATTTATATATATATGTATATATGTATATATATATAAAAATGTATGGATGTGTATGTCTGTCTGTCTGTCTGTCTGTATGTCTGCCTGCCTGCCTGCCTGTCTGTCTGTCTGTCTGTCTGTCTGTCTGTTGGTCTGTCTGTCTGCCTGTCTGTCTGTCTGTCTGTCTGTCTGTCTGTCTGTATGTATGTATGTATGCATGCACATATATATATATATATGAATGAATGAGCTTGATAATGGAGATTATTGTGTGTGAGCATTTGCCTGTTTGAGCTTGCCGGCAGAAACCGACCCCTTTCAGTCAAAAAGGGTCGGTTTATTGCGTCTCACTTTCCATAGCTGTTTCTGGGTCAAAATCCCATGACTCAGAGTCTCTGAAACTGCATCTGTGTGTTTGGGGCCTCCTGCGGCCCTCCCTCAATCTCAGAGGCGATGGTGCCTCCCTCGACGTCCCTGGCCGAGGCCGCGGAGGCCCCGACACCCGCGCCCGCGCCGAGCCGCTGGTGGGCCCTGGGCTGGCTGGCGGCTGGGCTCGCGGCGGTGGCCCTGCTAGGCCGCGCCGCGTGGCGCGCGGATCAGGGTCGCGACGCGGTGGTGAAGGCGGGCCAGGCGCTGGGGCTGCTGCTGCTCACGCTGGCCGCCTCGTGGTGGCGAGCAGGCTTGGGCTGGGGCGGCCGTCAGACTACGGCCGACCGCGCGGAGCTGGAGCTGCTGCGCGCGAGGCTGGCGGCGTTGGAGGTGACCGAGCCCGAGGGCGCGGCGGACGCGGCGCCGGCGGTCCTGCCCGCGCCGCCGCCGAGCGGGTTGCCTCCCATGCCGCCGCCGTGGCTGCCGCCTGGGGCGGCCCCGCCGCCCGCGGCCGCACCGCCGCCCGCGCCCGTCGGCGACGGCGGGATGGCCGCGCTCGCGGCTTTCGCGGCGGGGGCCGACGTGGGCGGGCCCATGTCCCAGACGCGGGGGGCCTTGGGCGGAGCGCAGCCGCCAGGGGCATCCGTGCAGGCGCTCTCGGCGACGCCCCCGCCCGCGGTGGACTACCCGCCTGTCCCGGGGGCTGCTCCTGCGATGGGGCCGACGCCTGCTGCCGCCGCCTGCGCCCAGCGCGTGCGCGCGGAGCTCGACACCCTGTCGGGCGCGCAGCCCGCGGACCCCTGGTGGGAAGCGCGCTTCTGGCAGCGCGTGGCGGCGCTCGACGCGGCCGGGGCCCCCGCGGCGCCCGTGAAGGAGGCGCTGCAGGCCAGGGGCTACGTGGGGGCCGCCACCGTCGGCGCGCCCGACGCTGAGAGTCTGCGCCAGCTGCTGCGGAGCATCGAGGCGGCGGCGACCTCAGCGGGCTGTGGCGGCGGAGCGCACGCGGTCGGGTTCGCGCAGACTCGTGGGCGCATGGGTTCCCTCCCGACTTCCGCCGCGCGGCGGGAGAAATTTACAGGAACATCCGAGGTGCTGGCGCGACCTCGGTCCGCCACTGGCTGCAGGAGTACCACGTGGGCTCGAAGACGACGGCGTCCTGGCAGCACCTGTGGGCCATGGCGTCCTCGGTCGACTTCGCTGTGGGCGGCATCTCCTCGGACCTGGAGCTCTACCAGAAGCTCAACACCGACGATCGGCTGGAGTTGGCTCTTCGACACCTGTCAGCGCATGTATACGAGCAACGAACGAAGGACTACGTCGGCGCGGCACGTCTTCGAGCTGTGGCTGCTCCAGGCAGCGCGATAGATATTGCGCCAAATTGGATGGTGGGCGAGGCCACTCTGCATTCCAAGTTGGAACACCAGCGTGATGAGCAGGTGCAGGCCGAGCTTCGTCGTCGAGGCAAGGGCGACAACAAGGTCGACCACAAGACTGACCCCAAGGGCGGCAAGCCCAAGGGGTCGGGCAAGTGACCCGACGACGCCGGGGAGCGGCCTTGGCAGCCGGGGGCCGCTCCACGTCAACCGGACCTACGGCTGCGACTACCAGGGGGAGGACACCGTCGCCGCGGCGCCGCACCCGATGCCGCGCCGCAGCCTTGCTTGCGTGCGCCGCCGCCTTCAGGCCTGAGCTGACCCGCCGTGGTGAGTTCCCCGACCTACAAGAGGTGGCCGAGGCCTTCGAGCTGCGCTTGACCTGCATGCCGGTCCCGCTGCCCCCCATGCCGCCGCCGAGCTCGGCGGCCTCGGGGCGACTGCGGCAGCGGGCAGCGCACAGGAGGGCGATTTGCATGGCGGCGAATCAGATTATTGAGGGAATCAACAGAATTCATTCCGGTAACATGCGACGACCAGCGAGTGGCAGAGCGAATGTTGAAGATAGACGAGGCGACGGCTCTGCCACGGGCCTGGCTCAGCTGCGCGCGGTGCGCCTTGCGCGGGAGTCTGGCCAGGTTCGCTGGCCCGAGAGGGTGACTGGCGTACAGGCGTTGAGGGATCTCCTCAAACTGGGCGAGGTCTCGTACACGGGCTGTAAGAGAGTGGCCGCGCATGCGCCTTTCGAGGCTGACCGCATAGGCGAGGTGGTTACTCACAAGACGGTCCGCATGTTCGACGCTCTGCCTTCGGACGAGGCCGCCTTCTACCGAGATGAGGACAATGTGATCGACTGGGCTGGAAAACCTGAGATTTTTAAAGATGAGTTGAGCAGCACTTCGGCTTCCTCGGCGGCGACCAGTCGGAGTGGGTCAAGTATTTACCTCACGACGACCTGCCGCCCGGTCTCTGGGTCTTCCGCACTCGAGAGCAGGTCAAGTCGGTCAACGGCGTGAGAGCGGTGCGGAAGAAGGACCCGACCAAGCAGCGCAAGCTGATCATGGCCGTCCCTGCCAACTACGCGTGGTGCGACGTGCGAGGACGCGAGGACCACGGCCTGGGCGGGGGCTGGGCTCCGCACGCCGCCTTGAGCGTTGCCCGCTGTGACGAGTCCAACGCGTTCTCATCCATCGTGACGCCCGTGCGGATGTGGCCCTGGATGGGTGCGCCCCCGGTGGCAGCGGGGATGCTGAGGTCGCTCCTGCCGAGCGAGTTGGCAGACGCGCCTGACGACCTGCCGATCTACCCGTGTCACACCCGTCTGCCGCTGGGCTCGTCGCACTCGGTGCACATCATGATGTCCATCAACATGCAGGCGCTGGGCCGCTGCTTGGCGAACAGCTCGAAGGTGCTGCAACAGCTGGAGGCGCCGCGCCAGGAGCTCGCGGACGTGGCGGACGTGGCCGACGTCGAGTGGGCCCGCCGCCAAGAGGCGCGGCGCGCTGGAGGGCCCGAGGGTGCGGGCTTGTCTGCGACCGAGTTCGTGGACCAGGCCAGGGCCCTGAAGCAGCTCGACTCGAGGGCGATGGTGGCCCTGCACGTCTTCGCGGGCCAGCGCCGACAGGACGACGCGCAGCACTTCATCGAGCAGCTCGGGGACCAGCACGGCGCGAGGGTCTTCGCGTTCAGCGTCGACTTGGCGCACGACCGGAGGTGGGACTTCAGCGACCCGCGCGCGGTCTCCCTGCTACTGGGCCTCGCCAAGGAGGGCCTCCTGGACGTCGTGCTGGGCGGGCCGCCGTGCGCGACCTGGGGCCGCGCGCGCTTCCGCCCGGACGGGCCGCCGCCGCTGCGGTCGCGGCGAGAGCTGCTGGGCCTGGGAGGTCTGACTGCAGGCCAGCAGGCGAGAGCGGCCGAGGCCAACGTGCTTCTGTTTTATTTTCTGGGGCTCTGCGAAGCTGTTCTAGCTCAGGGGGGCGCTTTTTTGGTTGAGCACCCGGCTGGCCCGGGCTGCGAGCCATGCCCCTCGATTTGGGTCCTGGATGGAGTTCGGGGGCTCGCCGATAGAGCCAGAGTGTCGGTGTCGAACTAGATCAGTGTATATTCGGGGGTGTGGCCCAGAAACCTACAGGTCTCCTTTCCAACCTGCTTGGGATCTCTGAAGGCACGCTCAGGTGCGACGGATGACACGAACATGGTAAATCGCATGGCCGAGTGTCTGCTGGAACGTTCGCTACACGCCGACTGCAAACATGCCCTCCAGGTTTCTGTCGTTTCCTTGCCCTGTGCGTCGTCAGGACCCTGGCGGCCATGGGCGAGGACGGTCGGGGGCCAGGGGGGTGGAGAAGAACAGCTTCGCGGGGCTCGAGAACGACGAACTGGAGCACGTTGGCCGGCGGCCCCCTAGGTGGCGCGCTGTGCGTGCTCAACGAGCTCTACGCCAAGGGGGGCAGGGTCAGGCTGCGTGAGAAGGACGTGGCCAGCTACGTGCACGTGGACGATGGAGTGTGCATATCGACTCACCCTCGAGGTCAGCGTTCGACGAGCGCGACCTGCGACGCGGTCATGGCGAAGCTGGCCGGCGCCTGGGAGGAGGTCGGCTTCGTCGTCCCCGAGCGGGCAGTGGCCAGCGAGCTGACCAAGGTCGTGGGCTACTCCTTCCAGGCCGACCCGCCCGTGCTGGCAGTGGAGCCTCAGAAGGCCGCCCTCCTTCAGGACAGCCTGGGCTGGTTGCTCGAGGTACCGCGGGTAGACATCGAGTTGCTCAGGGGTGTCGTGTGCGTGTGGATCTGGGGCGCGCTGCTCAAGCGGGAGCTGCTCGCCGTGCCCCGCGCCATCTTCCAGTTCATGGAGCGCTTCGAGGGGCGAGCGGCCCCATGGTGGCATTCGGCCCGCCGGGAGGCTCGCGCCATGCAGTGGCTCGCCCCCACCATGCGCTCGGAGCTCGGGGCGCCAGCCGCGCCGCTGGCGTTCTCGTCGGGCGCGGAGGGCGCCAACGCGGTCGACTTCGGCGGGTTCGGGATCGTCGGGGAGGCAGTGGACCAGGAGCTGGCCGAGGAGCTCATCCTTGCTGGCACTTGCCCGGGCCACGCCGTCGCCCGCGTGGATGGCCGCGCGTCGCACCTGAACCGCCAGGACCGCGAGATCGGCTGCCGCATCCCAGTGTCCAAGGTTCCCCGTCGGCTGTTGGAGTCCGACGCGGACACCTGGACGGCGTTGGCAGCTGGACGCTGGCAGCGAGCAGATCACATCACCCTGGGAGAGGGCAGCGCGGCGCTGACTGTCCTGACGCGCGTGGCCGCCTGCCCGGGCTCCCACTGCTTCCTCATCACCAACTTAGAAGATAACGAGACCTTGTCGGCCGCGATGGCCAAGGGTCGCTCAGCTTCGCCTGCGCTAAATCCACTTCTCAGGCGACGTGCAGGACTGTGTCTAGCCACTGGGATTGGCTTTCTGTTGCCGTGGGTGGACACCAAACACCAAGCTGCTGACTGGCTATCACGATGTCGTGGTCGCCTCTGACTCGCGTGGCTGGGCCGCGGCGGCTCGACGAGCATCATGCCGCCAAGGCGCAGCCGCATACCCTTGACAACTACAGACGCGCCGCCAAGTTGCTCACCGACTGGGCGGCGTTGCATGGACTGGACCCTCATGGAGCTGACCAGTGGGACGATCTGCTGGTAGAATTCAAGGCCGACAACGTGGACCACGACGCCAGCGAAGTTTGACCAGGTGGTCGCTTCAGTGGAGTTCTTTTTCCCGCGTTTACGAGGCAAGTTTGCCTGGGCCCCCGCTGTTCTTCGAGGATGGGAGTCCGCTGCGCCCAGGCGCCACGCAGTGCCCCTGGGGCGCTCGCCGGGCAAGTTGCCGGCGTGCCATCTTGCCTCTTGGGGCCACGGTCGCTTAGGACTGGGCCTGATACTGCAGTGCTCGACTGGAATGCGTCTGTCAGAAATGCTGGGTATGTTGGTCGAGCACCTCTCCTTTCCTCACCAGCGTGGTGCCAGCATTGCATCATCGCCGCTTCTCATCGCTCTTGGCACTAAGAAAGGTACGAAGTCAAAGCGGGCCCAGGTTGTCATGGTCAATCAGAAGGATGAGGTTTTGGTTTGGATATTAGCAGGTCTGGCAGCAGCTACTCCGCCTGGTCAACCCCTCGTCCCGTACTCCCTCGCCCGCTACCGCGCCCTGCTCAAGCAAGCCGAGCAGGCCTTGGGCGCGTCTGTGGGCTGGGGCCCGCACAGCCCGCGCGCCGGTTGGGCGACCGACGCCCGCGCGGAGGGGATCAGCTTCTCCGAGGTAGATCTTCGAGGGCGGCAGGTGGGTGAGTGACAGCAGCCTACGTATCTACTTAGACGTGCTGGGCGCGAACACCGTCCTCCAGCAGTTGCAGCAGCGCGGCCTGTCGGACCAGCTGCGCTGGATGAATTCCATCTGGCCGATCTACTTCACGCTATCTGTCGGACCCCGACTTCGCACCATGGCTCCCGAGGGCACCAAGATGATCAACGACGTGTGGACCAAAGTGGTAGCCGACAGCCGAGTCGCCTCACCCGCGCCCTCGGCGCGCTCTGGCGACAGCTCGTGGAGTAAGATCTCTCCGCTGTCCGCGGCGTCGTCGGCTTTCCACGCGCCAGTGGGACCGGCCGGGGGGCTGGGCCTGCCGATGCCGCCCACGACGCCCGAGGCGGCGCAGGACCTCGCCCGCCGCCTGGAGCTTGAGGCGCACCAGCACCAGGCCGCTCAGAAGGCGTCGAGCGCCCAGGTCAACAGGGCGAAGAGGTCTACCAGTCGCTGTGGCACCTACGTTCGCACCCTGGGCCGATGGGGCTGCGGGCGTCGCTGCAATCTCGTGTCCCAGTGCACGGTGCTGCTGGTCGTGATTGCCTTGCTGCCGGCTTGGCTGGCGCCCTCGCTGGCGCGCAGCGTGGGCGCCGCGGTGAGCCTGTCCGAGGATCTCGCCGACGCCGCGGGAGCGATCGCCCAGGTGGCCAAGAATGCCACGTTGCTGGTCTCCGACGTCGCCGTGTCTTTCACCAAGGGCACCATGTCCGTGATGCACGAGGCATGGGCGGGCGTTGACCTCGCTGATACCTCGGTCAACGCCTCGGGCGCTCGCTTCCTGGTCATCGGCGGAGTGTCGCAGCAGGAGTTCGAGGCAAGCGAGGTGGCGGCCACGTTGCGTCCGCTGCCGCCAGAGCACTCGCAGTGGCTGTGGAAGGCAGTGAGCCGTGTGGGGCCCAGCTCGCCGCGCGTCTCGGCGAGCGACTGCCAGTTCAGGACGGCCTCGTACTTCGACTACTTCGAGTTCGAGGCCCTCATCTTCCCGAGCGGCGACGTGGGGGTGCGCTTCGTCTGGGCGCGCATGGGCTTCAAGGCGGTGTGGGCCAACCCGCTGTGGGAGCTGCTCGGCGTCGACGCGACCTCCGAGCTGGCCCCCATCGCCGCGCGGACCCGGGACACGATCGCAGAGGCGCTCGACCTGGACTGGCTCCGCGCGCCGCTCACGGACGACGAGGACGAGGCCAGAGTCACGCCCCCGACGTGGTCTCGTTGGCTGCAGTGGGCCCGCCAGTACCCGTCGTGGGCGCAGATCGCTAGCGGGAGTCGGTGATGGCGGGGGACTTTTCCTTCGGTGGTGCTGCAGTTCGAGGGGCGCCGGAGTGCAGCCCTTTCATGCGTGGTCGGAGCTTCCGCGTCAGATCACAAGTGGAAGTCGGAAGTGAGACCATCACCGTGTTGAGTTTCAGAATTCCTTGCAGCACGTTTCCGGCGAGTGGAGTGTGCCACTCGACTTTCCAAGGAGTTGAGCGGCTTAGGCCGCAGAGAGAAGTTTCAGATATGTTCAGGTGGATACCGCATCTGGTCGTTGCAAAAGGTTGTCACCGTCAATTGGATTGGGCTGCCGCCCTACTCCGTCAGCCTGGGTGGGTCTGGGTGGGCGCAAAGTTCCCGATCACGTATTGGGACATTATGAATGAATGAGCTTGAGAATGGAGATTAATGTGCGTGAGCATTTGCCTGTTTGAGCTTGCCGGCAGAAACCGACCCCTTTCAGTCAAAAGGGGTCGGTTTATTGTGTCTCATTTTCCATAGCTGTTTCTGGCCCCCCCCATAATACCTCAATGAATGAAACTAGGCAGAGTCGTTTAAATATTGAAGCTTCCCTCCCTAGTATCGTGACAAGTATTGCATGTCCCGGAACGTTCCGGGTGCCCTCTCAGACTTTCTCAACGGTGTTGGAAGTAAAACCATCACCGTGTTGAGTTTCAGAATTCTTTGCAGCACGTTTCCGGCGAGTGGAGTGCGCCATTCGACTTTCCAAGGAGTCGAGCGGCTTAGGCCGCCGAGAGAGAAGCTTCAGATATGTTCAGGTGGATACCGCATCTGGTCGTTGCAAAAGGTTGTCACCGTCAATTGGATTGGGTTGCCGCCCTACTCCGTCAGCCTGGGTGGGTCTGGGTGGGCACAAAGTTCCCGATCACGTATTGGGACATTATATATATATATATATATATATATATCCGTAAGGGTTTCCCCCCTTGCCGCCGGCCCCCTCTCTCGGATAATGGGCCATGGAAGAGCGAAGTCATGAGGCCTTGGCGCTGTCGTGAAGCAGTATCGAAACTTCATGCGAAGCCGATTCGCAATCAGCAAAACCAGCTGATCACAAGAGGGGTTACCACACCTGGCGATTGGTGAGACGTGTATGGTTTACGGGCTTGGTTGCCACACCTTGCGATTAAAGGGCCGAGGGAGTTCTCGCAGTTCGGGTTACCACGCCTTGCGATGGATGTGCGTGAAGGGTGGCACCGAATTTCAGAAATATGGCAAATCCCCTCTGTTTTTGGACCCTGACCCCGCGGATCTGCGTGAGGGGTGGCGCCGAATTTCAGACATGTGGCAAATCTCCTGTGTTTTTGGATCCTGACCCCGCGGATCTGCGTGAGGGGTGGCACCGAATTTCAGAAATGTGGCAAATCCCCTATGTTTTTTTGGACCCTGACCCCGCGGATCTGCGTGAGGGGTGGCACCGAATTTCAGAAATGTGGCAAATCCTTTCTGTGTTTTTTAGGCCCTGACCCCGCGGATCTGCGTGAAGGGTGGCACCGAATTTCAGAAATGTTGCAAATCTCCTCTGTTTTTGGACCCTGACCCCGCGGATCTGCGTGAGGGGTGGCACCGAATTTCAGAAATGTGGCAAATCCCCTGTGTTTTTGGATCCTGACCCCGCGGATCTGCGTGAGGGGTGGCACCGAATTTCAGAAATGTAGCAAATCCCCTATGTTTGTGGACCCTGACCCTGCGGATCTGCGTGAGGGGTGGCACCGGATTTCAGAAATGTGGCAAATCCCCTGTGTTTTCGGACCCTGACCCCGCGGATCTGCGTGAGGGGTGTCGGTTTCGAGCCCCCCCCAGCAATTCAGACAACGCGCCCAGGGGGTGCTGAAAAGCCGGTTTGGGTTTCCCCCCCCCTCGCGCGGTCAATCAACTAGTTACAGTAACCAGCAGTAAACAGAACTGCAACACTGGAAACTACAAGCTACAACTGGTACAGGAAACTGCGAATCCCGCTCCTACAGCCTGGTGGCCCCACAAGGGGGCCGGCGCAGATAGATATATATATATATATATATATATATATATATATATAAAGACGTACATATATCCCCGCGCACCAGGCCCGGGCGCCAGCGCCCGGTCCCCGAGCGCGCATGGGGAGGGGGGGGCTTGGGGGCGCTCCGACACGGCCCAAGACAGCCCCGACACGGCATCCGAGGGCCCAGAAAGCCATCAAACGGCCCAAGACGCCGAAGATGGCCCCACGGCGGCTCCAGAAAGCTCCCAAGACGGCCCAGGAGGTCCCAAGAGGGCTCCGAGATGGCCCAAGAGGGCACCAGCACGGCCCACGAGGCCCCCTAGACGGCCAAGAGGGCCCCAGGACAACCCCAAAAAGATGCCAGAGGGGGTACCCGACCGGCCTTTCGGGGAGGAGGAGGAGGAGGAGGAGGAGGAGGAGGAGGACGCGGAGGAGAAAGAGGAGGAGGAGGAGGAGGAGGAGGATCAGGAGGAGGAGGAGGAGGAGGAGGAGGAGAAAGCGGAAGAGGCAGAGGAGGAGGAGGAGGAGGAGGAGGAGGAGGAGGAGGAGGAGGAGCAGGAAGCGGAGGAGGAAGAGGAGGAGGAAGAGGAGGAGGAGGAGGAGGAGGAGGAGGAGGAGGACGAGGTGGGGGAGGCGGGAGCTCCGCGCTCCGCGCGGGGGCGCCGCCCTGGGCCCTCGGCCCGGCCAGCTGCAGCTCGTCGCCCCCGAGTTCGAAGGCCTCACGCCCCTGCAGAGGCCCAGCCCCGCCGCCGCGCCCCGCCGCCTCGGGCGAGCGGGGCAATCGAAGTGGTCGGGGCTCCAGGGACGGGGGTCGATGCAAGCGGTCGGCGGCGAGCGAGGTTTTCGGGCGGGTTCGTCGGTTCCCGACGGTTTTCCAGCCCCAGGATGCGTTCCAGCGGATGCGCCTCGTCGAGAGCGTTCCCGGAGTGTCGTGATCGTCCCGAACGACCGCCAACGACCAGAGTTATGACCCAGAAGCCAAATTCGGCGGAGCGCCCGGGGGGGAAGTGAGGAGGAGGAGAAGACCCTCTCAGAAGGCAGCGGGCCTTGTCAGACGCCTTCCGGGCTTCTGAGAGGGTTTTTTTTTTTGTGCGTCGGGGAAAGCTTCGAAAACTTCTCAGACGGCCGGGATACTTCCGAGCCTTCTTAGCCGGGGTCAGTGCAAGCGGGGGTCAGCCGGGGCACCAGGTCTTGCAGGATCCTGCATAGCCAGGGCTGTACGGACCCTGGCTTGAGTGCAGGATCCGGCAGTGATCCTGACTGACCCTGGCTTTTTTTTATTGTAGAGGCCTCCAGCCGCTGCCGCCGATCCAGGACGATCCCGCTGTCAGAAGGACGTTTTCGCCCCAGCGCGCTTGTTCAAACGTAAGTGTTTTGGAAACAGCTTGGAGGCATTGCGTGGCCTTCTTGAGGGGCCTCTACGACGCATCTTCGAGGCATCCTGGGGGGGCGTCTTGGAGGTGATTGATGAGCCTCTTGGGGGCCTTTTGGGCTTTTTGGGGGGCATGCAGGATGAATCCTGGAGGCCTCCTGGGGGTGTGTAGGAGGTAATGTTTAAACCTTCGGGAGCGCTTTTGGGGGCCTCTTGAGGGCCACTTGGAGCCTCTCGGAGTTTCTTGGGGACTCCTAGGGCCGCTTTGGTGTCTCCTGGGCGCCTCTTGGGCCGTCTTGGGCCCTTCTGGGGCCGTCATGGAGCTCTCTTGGGCGCGTCTTGGGTCCGTCCTGGAGCCTTCTTGGGCCGACTTGGGGCCCGTTTGAGAGCCTCTGGGCCTGTTTTGAGGGTCTCTTGGGCCGTGTTGGACACTGCGAAGTCCGAAGAAGCGATAATGCAAAGCATGCAAGTTTTCCGTCTTTGGGCACTCTTAGGAGGTGTCGGGAGGGCACGTTGGAGGCTTCTGGAGCCGTCTGAGGAACATATTGAGTGTCTTGGAGCGATGTTTCGGCCACTCAGGGCCCTCTTGGGCTGTCTGGGCGGCCGCTGGGTTTTTTATGAGCCCGCGTTCGAGCTTTCCGGGGCGAGGGGCCGACCAGGAGTGAGCTGGAGCTCCGATTCTGCCACCAAAAGTTGACTCGGAACCACCCCCCACCCGCCACTTTACCCCGGCAGAGCCACCCCGGCACCCACCCACCCAGCAGAGCTGAAGCTCAAGAACTGAGGCTCAGGCTATATCTGAGGGTCTTTGAATCTCACACGCCAGATCGGCGGATTTTTGGGAGGAGCACCACACGTCCCCTGCTCACAGCACGCCTGGCTATTCGCCAGCGTGGAAGCGCAGGCCCCTGGATCTCTTATTCGGACGACGGGGCGGGTCGACAAAGGAACGCGGGCCAGGCAAGGGACAGAAACGGGCAGGACAGCGAGGAGCCGAGGAGCGAGAAAGGGAGAAGGAGAGGGAGGGAGGGCGACAAGGAAGGACAGACCGGGCCGACAGACGGAGGAACGGGAAGACGCGGAGGGGAAGCCAAGGAGGGAGGGGGAGAGAGAGAGAGAGAGAGAGAGAGAGAAAGAAAGAGAGATAGAGAGAGAGCACGCAACGCACAAGGGCAAGGACGGAAAAAGGCAAGGGGAGGAGGAGAGGAGCAGGAGCGACAAGGGGCCGGGGCCAAGGCAAGGAAGAAGGCAGGCCAAGAAGCTCGCTAGAGGCAACACAGCACCCCTACAACACTAGAGACACTCTACAGCCGCACCTATGGATGGAGCAGGGCCCTGGCCGCATCAGCAGCCCCTGGGGCGACTGTCGCCGTGCCCGGGGCCCGCTTGAGCACCGCCTGGGGGTTGGCCCGCCGAACAGCGACGCACACGCCTTCCAAGTATTCCTGCATGTGCAGACTCTCCGCCTTGCCATCTCTGGCCTGAGCTTTTTTGGCCTTGCTGGGCATAGCCGTCAGGAAGCCAGAGGCGCCGGGTAAGGTCTCCGACAATACTGCGGCCCGGACGGCAGGGCTGGCGCGCGCCAGGCGGTCGCGTAAGCTCGCCTTGTCTAGCGCGTCAGACAGCCCCCTCTGCGAAACTGGGGAGGTGTCCACCAACTGGCGCGCCGCCTGGTCCGGCAGCTCTGCCTGCAGCTGCAGCGTCGCGGCCGCGTGCTGGAGGCCAGAACCAGCATCGTCTGCATCCCAATGGTAGTGGGCGTCGATCTGGGTGCAGAGGTCCCTGGTGGCGACGCGCGACGCGAAGTACGCAGTCGCCGAGTGCCGCAGCGAGCTCTGTAGGCCAAGCCCTGCGTGTCGGAAGCCGAGCGTGGCCTGCAACCACTCGTCCTCGGTCGGTTGGAAGCCAAGGATGCCAGCAAAGGCGTCGCGGACCGAGCTGTCGAAGGCGGCGAGGGGAGCAGCCGCTGCCGCCGGCATGGGGAGGCGGGGCTATCGATGCCCCAGCAAGGCCCCGAGGGCCAGAAGAGGAAAAGGTTACCAATGCCGCTGCTCGTCCTGGAGATCTCTCGTCGCCACGGCTGGATCCTTCTCGAGATTCTAAAGCACAGTCGGAGAGGTCGGGGTGTACCTTTTTGCTTCCCTGGAGGGCGGCCAGAGATTCAGCCAGGGCAGCCCCGAAGTGGCCAGGATGCGCCCTCAAGATGGCCAGCAAGGATTCCCCCGCCTGTGGTCTCCTCATCCTGCCCCTGTTTCTCCTTCGCGTCCTTGTCCTCCGCCGCCGCCGCCTCTACCTCCTTCTCCTCCTCCTCCTCCTCCTCCTCCTCCTCCTCCTCCTCCTCCTCCTCCTCCTCCTCCTCCCTCTCCTAATTACTCTAGCGCTCATGATCCGTGTCGTCAGCCATTCCTCCCCTCCCTCACTCCTGCCTTTCTCCTCTCCTATGCTCCCTCATCGCTGCCTCCTTTCTCTTCCCCCTCATGCCTTCTCCTTCCTTCTCCCTGCTCTCTCGCCCTCCTCATTCTCCCTCCTCCGCATCCGCTTCGGCACTCCCCCCTCCACGTCGTCTCCCCCCCGTCCTCCACCTGCCAGTCCTCCTTGCGAACGGCCGCCGCGCCGACGCGCACTTCGCCGCGCGAGGCAGCAGAAAGTTTTCGACGCCCTGAACGAGAAGGACGTGATGAAGCGGGTCGGGGCCCAGGGGAGACGGGCGGGGCTGGGACCAAGCGATAAATCGTCCCAGAGCGTTCCAGAACGCTCTCAAGGTGTTTTGGAGCGCTCTGGAACGGTCGCGGCGCCCGATGCATCCTCCAGAGCCGCTGGAACTCAGAGATCCTGGATTTCCCCCGGTACGATGTTGTCCTATCCATGGCCTCTTCTTAGGGATGTGACGACCGGTCGGACCAGTCGCGAGCCCGTCCTAGAAAAACAAGACATTGCCCAAACATCAATTTTCGCAGCTCCAGACGGATTTCTTGGACCGGCGCTGGACACCCCTTCCCAGCGCGCGGACCGCGCCAGGGTGGCCCAGCGCCGATCCGCGACATCGGCGTGGAGCCCTGGAAGTTGCTATGCTTGTGCAGCGGACTGTGCTGCCTCTGCGTCCGGAGCTCGCGTGTCGCTGCGATGACGTGCTTGGCCACCCACAGAAGGGGGGGCGGCCTTCCAGGAGCGACACATGGACGTGCACGTACATGAGTCCACGCTGGTTTCGAACGTAGGTTCTGCGCGAACGTTCGTATCACGAGGCTGGTCTCGCGGACTGGAGGACCGTACTCATGCACGGTAGGTTCGTAAGGCGTTGGCGCGCTGGCGACGCTGGCGAAGGCGCTCAAGGTTGAGTTCTGCGACGCGGGAGCACCGGTGAGCACGGTGACGCCATGGGGCCCGACTGGGTTCAACCTCGAACGATCTGGGCCGCGAGCGATGCACGGGTGAACGACCGTTGTGTTGCCACAGGCCTTTGCCGCGCGCCGACGCACGAGCCCACCGTACGTGGTTGGGCGCATGCGTCCTGTGTGGGTTCCCTGGCACGTGCGGCGGCGAGCAGCGGCGGCAGCCCTCGGGCGCGGCGAGCAGGCGGCGAGCAGGCGGCAGCCCGCGGCGGCGCAGGCGGCGGCGAGCGCAGGATGAGGCAGTGGGCGGCAGCAAACCGAGAGGCGTGGTGGCCAGAGCGGGTTCGGAGGCCCCCGGGTGGGGACATCTGCTGGGGGGGGCGTCTCACATCTCACACGCTTGGAGGCCCACGAAGGGGTCGGCGAACTGCAGATGTGCGCGCTTATTCCCCTGACAGCGGTTCCTCGCTCTTCTCGGTGCTCCTCCTCTCTCGTTCCGGCGGTTCGTAGAGGGGGGGTTATCCCAAGGAGGGATAGCAACGTCGACAACGCTGGCAACGTTGATTTTTCGCAAGGCTGAACAATTGGTAAGTTCTGGGTCTGCGCTGTTCGGGGCACGAGGTGGGGTCGACATCTTCGCCAACGTTGCCAAAAGGGATCCAGGCGCACAGCGTCCCCCTCTCTCCCGAGGTGGGGTTGGGGGACGAGCCCAGCTGGATGCTCACATTTCCTGCCCCCGGGTGCCGTCCAGAGCGATTTTCCTCGAACCCCACCTCTGCCGCTGCCCCACCTTCACGTCCCCCCGATCATTCTCCTCCTTCCCCCCCTCCGTGCGACCCCACGGGGTATACCCAGGAGGCATGCGCAACTGTTTGTTGTTCACGACGGGGGAGGAGCAGGAGAAGCGGAGTTGGAGGAGGGGGATGCAGTGTGGGTATTCGGCAGACAGCAGCGAGCGTGCCCGAGACTGCCCTGAAGGGAGTAAGCGCTCCCAGACCACGGAATGCAGCCTCCTGCTTGTGCCGACCCCGCCTGCTCACCACCTGCTCACCGCTGACGATTCGATTGCAAGAGCTCTTGAGTTGACGGCTGCCGAACACCTTCAAGCATCCATATCCAGCGAGCGGCGGTTCGTTATTTGACACGCCTATTTTGGCACTGAGTTTGAGAGCAGCAAGTTGCTGACTAGTCACTAGTCCTCAAACAGTCTTCCAGCATCGCCTAATCCCAGCGTTGGTAGTGGAAGCGAATTTTTTTGAATGGAGGCGGTTCATCCTTCCAGGCCGTCTCCGGGCGCAACGACTCCCCTTGTCGCAATGCAGCTGATGACTCTGGCCCCAGCTCATCCCCGCCCGCGGTGCTGCAGCTGACAGCATTGACTCTAACTACTATCAACACGGCGTGCAGTGGCAGTCTTTGATTATCTTTCCTCCTGTCTCATTCCCACGGGCCCACGCAGCGTAGCTGAATGGTGTCAGGCTCCAGGCGTGATCCCCAGATCGCGCTGTGTGGAATTGGTGCCAGCTGCCGTTGCCCCCCTCTCGAAAGCCACTTCTAGCAGCACACCCTGGTCGCAGTGTAGGCGCGGTCGTCGGGTTCGCGCTAACTTCGCCACTGAGGAGGAGGTCGATGACGTCGGCGACGACGACCACCACTACCTCCATGACGTCGGACGAGCGACACACGCACGACGACCACGACGGCGGCGGGGGTCCGGCGGCACGCGATGGGCGGCGGGCGACGGACGACGGGCGGTGGGCGACGAGGGGGGAGGTCCACGCCCTGTCGCTGGTCACCCGCACGCCCGCGGAGATGGCCCGGCTCCAGGCGGCGTGAGGCGTCCCCGAGCCAGAGCCAGCGGGGCCTTGGGCCGCTGGAGGGGGCCCGGAGCGGCGGGGGCGCTCTCGTGCAGCTGGTCCCAGTGCTGGTGTGTCATCCCTCCTCCGGGGCTGGGGGCGGGGGTTGGCTGGCGGCGCGCACAAGGGGCCACAGGGGGAGGTGGGAAGGCTTCTTAGAAGGAGGCCGCTTCTTCGAAGGCGCGGGCCCTACATCGACAGGTCAGGCCCGCGCCTTCAAAGAAGCAGTGGTGCTGCTAAGAAGCTCTCCCCCCTCTCCCTACCCCCTTGCGCGCGCTGCCAAGCTGGGGTTTTCGGGGGTGGGTGGCGTCGTGCGGTCTCCGAATGCTTCTGGAGGTTGCTGCAGCCTCTGTGCCCAAGGGGGTTCTGCAGAGAGAGAACGAAGGAAGAGGAAGGATGGGGAGGAGGAGGGGGGAGAAGGATGAGGATGGAATGATTTGAGGAGATCAGGACGAAGACGAGGAGAACGAGGGAGGATATGCAGGAGCAGGGGGAAAAATAGGAAAAGGAGGAGAAGGTGGAGGAGGAGGAAGAGGAGCAGGAGGATTAACTGGAGGAAGAAGAGGAGGAGGAATACCACTGCAAACCCAAGACGCATCAGCTATGCTGTAATAAACCCTTCCTACAAGTTCCCTCTTTGGAAACCGCCCGCCCGCCGTTTGAAGACGAATGTGTGCGGCGCTGAAGCGAGAGCAAATGTTTGAAAACCACCCGCCCTCCACCCGTGAAACTGTTGCACAAATTCAAGCTTCAGGATTTGACAGTGGGAGGAAGTCTCAGGCGAAACTCCTGGCCCGCACCACCGAGGGAGCTCATCCTAAAGAAGTGATGAAGCAGAAGAAAGGAGAGGGACGGAGGAGGAGGAGGAGGAGGAGGAGGAGGAGGAGGAGGAGTGGTGAGAGAAAGAGGAAGAGGAGGACGAGGAGGGGGTGGGAGGAGGAGGAGGTGAGGAGGTCGAGAAGGAGGAGGAGGAGAAGGAGAAGGAGCAGGGGTTGGAGGGTGCATGAAGGAGGGAGCAGGACGGGCAAGGCGACGGAGAAGCATGTGGAGGCTTCAGCGTAGGGAGGGGTCCGGGTGCTTCCTTGGAGCGCCCTCCGCCTCCTCCGCCTGCTCCATCCTTCGTCCCATCCACCTCCTCCGCACCTGGAACGCTTGACGGTGGCAGGTGCTGCTTTTATTGTCAGGACTCAGAGAGCGGGGACGCGCATCAGGTGTTCATTGGTATCTTTCGACGGCGAGCGAGGGGGGGAAGCGAGAAGGAGAAGGCCTCAGAAGGCGGCGGGGCTTCTCGGAAGCCTTCGCGACTTCTGAAGATTTCTGCGTCTCTGGGGGAGGCTTAGAAACTTCTCAGAAGGCCCGGGGACTTCCGAGCCTTCCGAGAAGACCCGCATTCTGTCACTTCCCCCCTCGCTCGCCGCCGAATCTTGCCAGGGTGCCGTGGGCCTCTTGAGTTCGGAGGGGGCTGCAGTGCGATCGCGGGGCTCCCAGGAGTTTGCGTCCTCCGAAACTCTCAGGCTTGGGGATCAGGGCATCTCGTGCACGTTTGCCGTGGCCGAAGGCCGGATTTACGGCAGGTTCGTGTCGTGCCGACGCGGCGGCGACCCCGCCGCGAGCGTTCAGGGTTGAACGCCGCCAGTGGCCCAGAATCAGCCAACACAGAACGATTTGGCGATCGAGGAGCCGCCGATCGTCGACGATTGAACGATCCACGTGGTGTTTGTATCTAACGCTGGGGTCGTCACGACCCGATTTTGCCCTGCCTGAGATCCTCGCAGGAGGGGGCACTCGGCTCTCCTGTGCCCCCGACCTCGTTGCCCCGTTCCCGCAGTCCCTGCTCGGCGCCCAGCGCCGCCGGGAAGCAACAGCCACGCTTCTCCGCCTGCCCTCAGTGGCCCGCCCTTTTTGCGCGCTTGGCTGGAAAGGGGCGGCCCAGACCACGGGCCATGTGGGCGGTCTGGCTGGAAAGAGGCGTTCTGGGAGCACTGTTGGCAGGCATTGCGCATGGCATGTGCATTCCTAGAAATGCATAGCCCTGATAGACGTGGTCTTCTGCGTGTAAGTCATGCGAACGTAGTCTCAACTAGGCAATGTAGTCATTGGATGTTGTTTCGTATTGATGCGGCCATCCGCTGTCCACGTAGGCAACGATGCCATGTACAGGTGCATGTTTGGAGACTGAACCAGGGAGAACAGGAGGCGGTGCGCGGGCTGCGGTCTGAGAACTTGGGCCAGGTGGCGTGGACCCTAATGACATCTCAACGTTGGCATGAGTTGGATTTGGCGGTAACGTGGAGTGCACGCAGCGAGGAGGGAGCGGTTCCTTGCTTGTTCCCGCGTGGGCTACTATGTATGTATTCTGTATCCTCATCACCCACCCCCCTCTCTATAACCTCCCCCTCCTTCCCTCCCTCCCCTGCTGAATATCCTGCCCCTCCGATATCCATCTCGCTCTCTCTCTCTCTCTCTCGTGGCGCCTTCAGTGCAACATGAGTTTCGCATTGCTCTTGGACGATGCTATGAGTGCGTGTTGCACTGTGATGCGCAAGTGGCCCTTGCTTGTTTTCTGTTCCAACACTATCGGGTTATGTTGTGAGGAAGTTGTGTAACCTGGCCCACGGATTACTCCTTAAGCGTTGCTATTCTGCCAGAGGCTGGCGGCATGATTACCACGATTCGAATTGTACGGATATTACACCAGCGAAAGCCCCAACCAGTGGATGGTTTGAACATTTGGCAGGCACCATGCCTGGCCGCAGTTTCGCCCAAATGCTGACTCCTTTTAACTTTTAGGGAGTTTGTGGCATTCTCGCCTTCTTGTGCATCCGTCGGTTCGAAAAGGCCCAAGAGGCCTTCAAGATGGACGACCTGAGAGGGCCCGTCGACGGCCCAATACGGCCTCAATTCGGCCCTGCGACGGCCCGAAGAGACCGAGCAGATGGCGAAGAGCGCCTCAAGACGGCCCACGCGAGTCTCAAGATTGCTCCACGGAATCCCAGGAGAGCCCCGGGACGGCCCGAGTGAATTCCCAGAAGTAAGGTCGAGAGATGCCAGATGTGACGGCGTTTCTCTGATGCCTTTTGTTGCCCATGATCAGTGTCATCAGCATCACCGGTCGTCATCATCATCATCATCATCATCATCATCATCATCATCTTCATCTTCATCTTCATCTTCATCATCATCATCATCATCATCAACCTCATCATCAGCAACATCATCATCATCATCATCATCATCATCATCATCATCAGCATCAGCATCAGCATCAGCATCAGCATCAACATCATCAGCATCATCATCATGATCAGTATCATCATCATCGTCATCGTTATCGTCATCATCACCATCATCATTATCGTCATCGTCATCGTCATCGTCATCATCATCATCATCGTCATCATCATCATCATCATCATCATCATCCCTAACCGTTTTGGCTCAAGGTCTAAACGTGCGTCCTTGACGTTTCGAGCTTGGGCGCTACCGAAAGGTCGGGTCGTGCGTGCTTTCTGAGGTCAGGCCTCCTGGTGGCCAGCCCGATTCCCCCTGCGACCCTGCCGAAAGCCAATAATTTGAGATCGGTTCTGGTTGGGGGGGGTTAGTTTCAAAGGTGAGTTCAGTAGGGAGATCTTTGCCCAGGCAGGGACAGCAATCTTATCCTCGCGTGCTTCGGCAGCGGTCCAGCAGGCGATGAAAGGTACCTCCAGAGCTTCGCCAAGAATGTGATCATGGCACTCCCATCAGAAGAAGGCGCGCAAGAAACTTCTTGCTTCTGAAGAATCCCCCTATTTTTTCAACTTTGTCACTCCTCGTGGTCCTGTTACCTTCCGTAAGAAACCTCGCTGGCACATCGAAACCAACAAGCAGCGCAGTGTGACCGTCCGTCCTCGCCACGCTTTGGATCCCCTCGTGGAGATGGGCAATCCTTGGACCGTCCGTTCGAGTCCCAAAAGTGGTTTCTCTTTCGCAGAAAACGACACCACAGGAGAGACCCTTGAGCTGTTCCACGCGGCGAAGCCACGGGTCGATTCCGAGAGTCCGAAGGTTACCCCGTTCGTTTGCAACTTCTTGGTCTTCGGAATGAAGGATCCACAGGCACCGCGGGGAATTGTCGACCAGGTTTACACTTAGGTGTTTTTTTGTAGCACGCCGTCCTCGCATGACTCGCAAGCTGAAGAGCCAGGGCATGTGGGCGTAGTCAGTCAGAAGGTTGCCTCCCGTCTGCGCGACGGTGAATTTAGTGATGGACGGGGCTGGCTGCAGGAGATCCGCCACTTCTCGTTCCAGCCTTTCTTGCCATCAGGAGCACGCGCTGTGGCGGCAGGAAATGCGAGAGGGTTGTTCGGGAGTGTCGCCAGCATGAAGCATAGAGCACGTCGGAGGTGGAAGCTTTCCCTGAGCGTGATTTTACGGTATCAGAAAGCATGCTCCTAGGAGTCTCATGGCCACGTCGGGGACCTTATCAGCCTCCAGAAGAGCCCCCTGAACATCGTTTCTTTGTCAACCTGCACCCGCATAATCTATTTAGATATCGGGTTCTGATTCGCTGTTTCACCGACTTTCACCGTATCGTTACTTGTCTGGGCAAAATCTCGCATGTCTTGCGGTGGGTCTCCGGCGGACCCCTGGGGCTGGCGGCCGAGCATTTGCCCCGCGACGACGCGGGCGTCGCGCGCTACCCGCAGCAGTTGATCCGTCTGAAGTCGTCTCTCCCCCCCCTCGATGTCTGTGTCGAACGCCTTGCTCGGCGACTTCGAGTCTGCGCCCAGCGACGAAGGCCGCTTTCAGGCGCAGGGCACTGCCGCTCGAGGGGGCACCGCGCGCGCCCGGGAATTGAGCTCGCTCTTCGGAGATTGAATTGAGCTGCATCAGCCGCAGGGCACTCGGCGGGCTTGCCAGGGGCCTCTCGTGGTCGTCGCGGCTCGGCTGGTCAGGGCGCATGCCAATCTGCACCCTTTGGTCTTAAATGGCTCTGTCATACTTGGATCCTCGACTGGCGTGCCTGCGCATCTCAAGAACCGTCGGATCATGCCCCTCAGGTTGCCACGATCTCGCCTAAACCTCGCCCTGCCCCCCCCCCCCCCTTGCCCGCCTGGATCCCTCGAGCCGCTGAGTGCCAGGGCATCCTGGCAACAATGGCAGAGAATTGCCGTCGCCCCCTGGCTCGGCCGGGGCGCGCCAAGCTGGCCAGCCGCGATGCCCAGATGCCCATGCAGAGCTTCAGAAGGTCACTCCCTGGCGAGAGGCCTCATCTACGCACGAACGTCTGCAACGGAGTTCCTCGGCCTTGAGAGGGCAATGTTGGCCCATCCTCGCGCTACCTTGTGATCCGCGCTCTCCCTCCGCGCTCGCGCTGCTCTCTCTCGACTTTTTCGGCGATGTCGACGCCGGCGCCCCCCCCTGGCCCCGCCGCCCATTTCCCCGCGTTGCTTTCCTCGACAACTCTTCATTGGGCGATGGGGGAAGTCGCTTGGGATGGGGCGGCCGACCTGCCCGAGCATGACGAGCAGAGAAGGCGCGCGCGCAGCGCAATCGCGAGCGGTGGCGCACGCTAAACAGGGCGATTCGGCTTGGCAACATTCTTCATGAGAGCACAGGTGTAACTCGCATGTCGCTGCAGCGCGCTGGGTGGGAGCTTGCTCGGCATTTTGGGGTTCTGCGCGCGCTGAGGTCGAGCCCGATCGCTCGCTTTGGTCCAACCTGCAATCGTTTGCCCAGCAAGCTTCGGACGTTTTTCCGGATTTGGAGTACGTCCTGGCGCTTGGTCGACGCTCAATCTTGGACAGTCAGGCGGGCGGAGTCTCTGGGCGATCGATTGCGGATAACATCATCGAATGCGAGCGCGATGGGGTCTTGGCGGCAATCGAAGGGCGCGACGCGTCAGTTCAGCTCTTCATGGATTTCAAAACAGCTCCCCCGAGACTGATCATCGCTTGCCTTCTTCTTCCGCAGTGGGTCGCTAAGTTTTTCTCGACCTCCACGATGGTAGCGTGGCGATTGTCCACTTCGGTGGATTGGCGTCGGCCTTGTTTTCGCTTGGGCGGGGTTTTCGCTAGGGGTGCCCTGCATCCACGTTGCTGTTTTCGCTGTCTCTGCGCCGGTCTGTAGATTGCTACGCGCCTCTGGTCTCAGAGAGTTCAGGCTCTAGTTCTGGTTGGTCATTTTTGTTTCACCGACGGGGCTCCGCTGTTCGACGAGCTTCGAGTGGTCGGCGGCTGCGGGGCTTGAATAGCATTGGGGGAACGTATTTTCTTGGTCTGATGTCCGACTCAGGCGCGCCAGTTCACGGCCCGCCTAATCACGCGCGAGAATTGTCGCGCGTTGTTTCGGCGGTGACACGGTGCCATTATCTTTGAACAAGCGCGGGTGCCGAAGCGCATCTGAATCCGTTCCCTGCCCTGGCTGACAAGTTCTTTCGTTTGGCATGCAAGATTTAACGCGCGGGGGCTGGGCTGGCCGAGTCCACCGCGGCGCGCGACGCCCGGGCGGTCTCGGCGTTGGGCCCAGTCTCGTCGCCCCACCCCTCGCGCGCTGCCGCTCGAGGACAGAGTCCTTTAGATTCTGCATTCAGGAACCAGATTCAGGTTCGTGGGATGCATGGTGAGGACGCTCAAGGCTGGGCGCAATGCTCAGTGCATTTCGGTATCGCATTGGGCTGGGGCCGCAGCGTGCAGAGCCGTTCAGGACTCGAAAGCATGGGGGCGTTTTCTGGGGAACCTCGAAACCGCTCTGAACGAATGTACCCCATCCCCATGGGGTTGCAGAGAGGATGGCATGCATATTCGCTCTTGTCCTACATGTTGGATAATTACTTTCAGTCTCTACCCGGGGCTTGTCTGATTCACTTGGCGGCCCCGTTTCTGGCGCCCCAAGCGAAGCTCGCGACTGTCCTGGGAAGTGACGCGGGTTCCGCGCGCACCAATGCCGAGATCGAGCGACGAGTTCTGAGGAGGGCGATTCTCCGTCTCCCTGCTCATGCGCGGTTCTCCGTGCTAGTTGCGAGGCTTCGTTCAGTCTGTAGTTCGTTCTCTGTGTTTTGAGCGGTTGCCGTTCGTAGAACCCCATGTCGGGGACTGGACCTCCACTGGGGCCCGCGCTCGCCCGAAGCCCTGTCTCTTCGGCTACCGGGAAGCCAAAGGCGACCGGCGTCACTACTTACGCTGCCCGAGAGCTTCAGCTCCATTCTCTTCCCGCTCGGTTTTGCCGGCCCGCTCCCGACGCTGTGATGCGTTGATAGTCGGGCCCCCGATCAATCCAGGGATCTTGCGCTGCGCGCGCTGCCTGAGCGTTTTCGCGCACTGTCGCTCGCCGCCGGGAGCCGCCGCCGCGCCTCTGGGGGCCTCTCCTGGACAGATCTTCGAGGGCCGCTATCGGCAGCTTATGCAGCGTCGCCCTTAGATCAGAGTGGCCGTGCAATCGGTCAGGAACTTTAAATTCATATTTTTTGTCTGCCCGTGCAGTGGTCGGGACATGTACTGGCCGCGTCTCTCGTCGCTCCCCTGTTCTTGCCGCCGCCCCCCCGCCGCGCCGCCGCCGCTGCCGCGGCCGCTGCTTCGGTTGCCGCCCCCTCTGCTTCCGCCTCTTGTCCCCGCCCTTTCTCCGAACGCGGCGGCGCCCGGGTCCGCCCTGCCGCCCTGCCCTCTTTCGCCTCTCTCGCGCCTTTTTGCTCGTTCCGCGAAGGATCTGCATATTCGAGCAGTGGGCTTGTAGAGGCGCGCGAAGCAGCACGGGAACGCGCAATAGTTGGCTTTTAGACGCAACGGCGCGTGCGTCTCAGCGCCATAGAAGCACTGCGACCTTGCACAAACATACCCATCCTGATTGCCGCAGCGCGCGGGCGATACTCACACAAAAAGGCCTGCAAGGTCCGCGACATGTTCTGCATCATCTGCTGCTGTTTCACCGAAAGGAAGCCGACATCATCCAAGAAGGCCAGCTAACAGTAAGGCGGGCCAGCGCGCTCCCAACAACGAGTGCCCGAGATGCCTGCAACACCGCCGTAACACGCAACGCTGGTTAGCTTGATTGTGTGTTCCCTTGTCGCATGCACAAGTCATATGGGTGAACGTATGTACGCACATATGTTATATGAAACACCCGCGTTTGTATATATGACTGTAGTTCTATCTGCCGAAATCGGCCCCTGAGATCCCGTGGTTGGATAGTGATATCGATATTGAAAGTACTAGTGATATCGGTTGTGAATTCGCTTGTGAGATCGATAATGAATTCGACCGTGATATTGGTAATGAGATTGTCTGCGATATCGATAGTGGGATCGATCCTGTTATCGACATATCGGTCGATGGTAAACGCCGACAGTGGGACCGATCGCCATGCCTTCTGAGCGAAACCGATGGTGATATTCAACATGAAATTCATCGTGCGATCTATGAATGCAGCGGTTTTGATTCCGACAGTGTGATCGATAGCGAGGTCGATAGTGGGATCGATCGAATGGCCGCGACTAAGGTCGATAGTGGGACGGGTGGTGCGGTCGATTGAGTGGGATCTATGGTGAGGTTGATAGTGGGGGCGATTGTGAGACCGATATTGAGGTCGATCGTCTGGGATCCATGGTGTGACCGGTAGTGAGCTTTAATCTGACATCGCTTGTGAGATCGATTCGACATTGAAATCGGTAATGTGTTTTCGATGTCGATAACGGTACGGATATGGACCGGGAATTCGAAAGCGAGACCGATATTACGGTCGATCGAGTAAGATTTATGTTCTGATCGATCGTGGTACCGATAGTGAGTTCGATATCAATATCGACCGTCGCATCGACAGCGATATCGTTTGATCGGAATGGATAATGATATCGATCATGAGATCGATCGCGAATTCGATAGCAAGTTCGATAGAGGGATCGATATTGATATTGATTTGGTAAGATGGATAGTGACATCGATCAGTATATCGGTAGTGAGTTCATTTTTGAGATCGATGATGAGATCGATTAGGCTGTCGGCTGGAAATCCAGGAATCTGGAAACCCCGTCGCCCACCGAAATCGACCCAGAACCAGCAACCAGGAACACGGGAACCCAGCCACCCGCCGAAATCAGGCCCCTATCGTCGCCAAATGTTTCAATTTCCGCTAGGACCCATTTAGTGGAAGCATTGATTGGGGAATGAAGGTGGTTTGTGCATGTGACATGCGTTGTCAGTCAACACCAACATCTAAGATGTAGTATTTCATCAATTCGTCCCGTGCTTCCTTGATTATGTGGCCCGTTGATCCATCCTAATCCAATGTATGATTTTCAAGCTTGCTGTTACAATGTGGACATCAAGGGGTGTTGCGTCTTGACTTTGTCATCCTGTGGTTTGTTTCGAGTGCAGTCTGAAACTGTCGGTCGTCCCTGGCTGGATGGCATCGTGCCGCTGACCCCACGTGTACCTGCATCGGGCCCCGCGTGCGAGTCCCACGCTGGCAAACCCGCGAGTTTCATATCTCGAGTTGTTTCCACAGCAGTCTCTGAGTGGGAGCGTGCGCGCGTGGTGGGGCGAGGGGGAAAATCGGCGGCGAGCGAGGGGGTGAAGGGAGAACGAGAAGGTCTGCGCAGAAGTCGGCGGGACTTCTCAGAAGCCCCCCAGCCTTCTGAGAGCATTTCAGTGTCTTCGGGAAAAACTCAGAACATTCTCAGAAGGCTGGGGAACTTCCGAGCTATTTGAGAAGGCCTTCTCCTTCTCACTTCCCCCTTGGGCTCGCCGCCGAGAAAAGGAGGAAGAGAAAAAGGTGGGTGGATGATGAGAAGGACGCTGTACCGGGCAACACGTTATGCTCAAGGCGTTGATGCGCTGCGCTCGCGGGGGGCCAGTGCGGCAGCCACGCGCATGTCGGTCGCTGGCTCAGCGGCGATTTTGCGCCACAGGCTGGTACTTGTTTCACGTGCATGTCGAACGCGACATAAAGTGGAACCCCGTTCCAAGACACACCCTGCTTGCCTTCAGGGTGCCCTGGGTTTCGTCGGCTTCGATGGTCTTGCTATGGAAATCGTGACGTTCCCACACCAATCATCAATGGACGTCCTGGGGTCTCACGGTTGGGTTTCTTGTGGAAGGTTTCTTTGAGTCGAACTGCTCTTGTATAGCCAGCGGGAAGAAGATGGGGAGTCGCACGTTGCGGATCCATGCAGTCGGAATCTGATTAGCACAGTTTTGACGCGCATCGAGAAAACGAGTGCTTTTCGTCAAGGTACATTGGGAATCATCGCTCCGTACGCTGCGCGGTGCCTTCCGCGGCCGTTGAAGGAGTTACGGCGTTCAGGGTGCTTTGGGTCCCCCCCCTCTTGCAACTTGCGTTTGCGGGTTTGCAGGGCGGGGCTTCTTGCAAGGCTTTCTTGCGGCCGCGTCCGCATTGCAGGGGCGACCCTGCGAAACCAAGAGTAACTGTATACCCTTGGCAGAGCCAAGGCTGCTCCTCAAATACCCGTCCTCCTCCTCCTCCTCCTCCTCCTCCTCGTCCTCCTCCTCCTCCTCCTCCTCCTCCTCCTCCTCCTCCTCCTCCTCCTCCTCCTCCTCCTCCTCTCAAGCACAGGTGGGCGGAGCGCGTAGTGCCATCTTTTGGCTCTCACTCGCTCGCGCTAGCCTAGCTTCCCGCCTCCTCGTCGGCGCTTGGGGGACACCAGGGCGTCTGGACATTGTTGGGAGTCTTTTGCTCGCAACGGCATCGTTCAGCCCCTCCTGGTGACGAAGGGAAGCGATTTCGTGTTTCAACATTTTCCCGAACATCTTCCTCGGCATCCCGTCCGCACCGAGGGGCACGGGGGCTTCGAGCCCATCTAAGTCCCACTCGGGCGGCGGAGCGCGGCGGTGTTCGTCGTGGTGCTCTCCTTGGACCTCTTCATCGGCATCCCGTCCGCAACCGGGGGGCACGGGGGCTTCGAGCCCATCTAAGACCCACTCGGGCGGCGGCTTTTTCGCTGGGGCGTGGTTCTGGGAGCTATTTCAATTCAATGTTTGTTTTGTGGGTGCAGTGTTCTCGGCTGGAAGGAATGAACACGTCGGCTGGTTATTCTCGGTTGCGTTACTGTTTTGCGAGGCTGTCTGTGGACGAGGCGATCTTTATGATATACGTGCGAGGTTGCCCGATTATCTACGGTAGGGCCGAATCGAGCCGAGTTCATTTCAGCTTAGCTTATCACGTTTCGTTTGTCGAGGGCGCCAGTCAGTTCGGAGGGATTCGCCATGGTATGTTATCATGAACTTCGGTGTCGCGTTCTACTTGTACCTCTCGCTGGGTTCCTCCTTCTGGTTCGTCTCGTTGGCGGGTGAGCTCAGGGGGCGGCCTTAGCACGTAGCTTTGATTTCACTCTTGTGAAGGCGGTAATCCTGGTAATCCTCCTCCTCCTCCTCATCCTTTTCCTCCTCCTCCTGCTCCTGCTCCTCCTCCTCCTCCTCCTTCTCCTCCTCTTCCTCCTCCTCTCTCTTTCTCTCTCTCTCTCTCTCTCTCTCTCTCTCTCTCTCTCTCTCTCTCTCTCTCTCTCTCTCTCTCTCCTCTCCTCCTCTCCTCCTCCTCCTCCTCTCCTCCTCCTCTCTCCTCCTTTTCCTCCTCCTCCCCCTCCTCTTCCCCCCTCCTGCTCCTCCTCCTCCTCTGCCTCCTCCTCATCCTCCTGTTCCTCCTCGTGCTCCTTCTTCTCCTGCTCCCCCTCCTCCTTCTCCTCCTCCTCCTCCTCGTGCTCCTGCTGCTCCTCATCCTCCCTCCTCCTCCTCCTCCTCTCCCCCTCCTCCTCCCCCTCCCCCTCCTCCTCCTCCTCCTCCTCCCCCTCCTCCTCCTCCTTCTCCTCCCCCTCCGTTTCCTCCTAGCCCTTCTGCGCCAAGTTGCGTTGCAGGGGCGTTCTTCAGAAGGGCACGCGTTCCTCCGAACCAAGTGATGTGACAGGATACCTTCCCCACTCAGGACTGCCGCGCTGCCATTTCGCCACCGGCTGCGATCCAGCGCGGGCGGGGCAGCTGGCCGTGGCGGGAACAGACGAACATCGACGGCTGGGCTGAGTGGGACGATTTCAGTCGAAGTTCCACGTGGACATGCAGTTCATGTAGATGCAAGAAGAACAAGCAGGGCTGGGCGCAGTGCAAAAATTGCTGGGCCTGGCGCGCCGCCCCTCGCCCGGGGCAGCACGCGCCCCAGCCTTTAGGCGTATGGGCGGGCAGCGCCCCGCCTGGCACATGGAGTGCGCGGCCCCCTGTTCCTGCTGATGGCCTTCCTCATCGCCCTGGCCTTCTCTTCTGGTCTGGAGGCGGCGGCGCCCAGCGCGAGGCGACCAGCCAGCCCTCCGACATCGACCAGCTGCGCGGGCTCGTGGACGGCCTGCGCCGCATGGGTGACCCCGAGGCCGCAGAGAAATGGCAGCGGGAGCTCGACGCCCGCCTTCGCCGCCAAGCCGAGGAGGCCAAGGTCCAGGTCCCGCTGGAGCACCAGGTCAACCGCGCCTTCAGCGAGATGCGCACGTTGGAGTCGAAGCTCGGGAAGAGCCTCAACGTGTTCGAGCGTCTGGAGAGCGAGCTGGACGAACATCGGGGCCGAGTTCGTTCGTTGCGAGAGGAGCTGCAGGTGGCCGAGGAGAAGCACAAGTCACTCGTCAGCCAATTGCAGGCTTCGTCTGGAGTTCCACGTGAGCCTGCTCCTGCGCCGAAGCTCAGTATCGATGATCTGCTCAAAGGAGAGTCGCTTCCTATCTGTGTTGGACAGCTTGCTCACCGCCGAGTCAGAGTACGAGTTTTCGGAGGGGGACAGGCAGGAGGCGAACAAAAGATTGGAACAGTTACAAGAAGGTATCCAGGCTGCGGTGCAACAGCTCTTCGGCGAGGCGGCGGCCAAGTCGAAGGCGTTCAAGGACGCGCAGGCTGAGCAGCTCAAGCGTCTACAGGCCAAGCGTCGTCGCAGCGATGGACAAGATGGACAACCCGCCGAAGGCGCTGCAGTCTCAGGTGGTGGCGCTGCCAGCGCAGGAGGCAGAGCTGCCCCAGCCCCTGGCCCCGTCGGCGCCGCCAGTGGGAGCGTGGGCGGGCGGGGAACCCGCGCCCGAGGCGGCGCCCGCAGGGCATGGTAGCCAAGCGCCGCCTGCTGCCGCACCTGCTGATGTACGCTCTCGCGCGGGCAGAGTGCTGCACGGCGACCCCCCCCCCCCCCCCCCCCCCGCAAGTTCCGCTTGAGGGGGGGGGGGGGGGGGGGGGGGGGTATCGGGCGACTACGGCCTCTCGCGGGAGGCGCAGCAGTACTTGTCCTGAGCTCTGAGCCGCGAGCAGGCATTGTGCAGTTCAATGTTCTGCAGACCTCCCCTCCACCGTTTGCTGCTGTTCCGTTCGAGAACCTTGGTAAGAACGCGGGGGGCGTCGCGTCGACGACCCCCAAAACTTTTTATTCGGCTCGCCTTGCGTGGTTCTCCCAGGCTGACGCCGCCGCCGACGGTTCTCGTTCTGGTACTCGCCCCTCTCTCTTGAAGGCTGTAGGTCACACGTTGGCTAGGGCCAAGTCGGCCCTCGAGCGTGGCGACCCACGCCCGACTCCTAAGTTTTTGGAGCGCCGTGGGCCGCCCATGCCTGGCGTTTCGCCCAGGCCCTACGATCAGCTGCTGCGGCCTCTGGAGGCCGAGGCGTTCCCTCTGGACCAGCTCACTCCAGCGTTCGAAACGCGCAATGTCTCGGGCTGGGGATCTGGACAGTTGTGGTTACAGAATACCTGTGCTGATGTGGTGATCATGCAGGAGCATAAGCAGATGCCTCATCAATAGGCGTCGGCTTCGTCGTGGGCGAGACGCCACGGCTGGAAGAGTCTGCGGGTGGCGGCGGTGGCTGGCGATGGAGGAGGTCCCTCCGCAGGCGTGGCGCCGTTCGTGAGAGAGGCTTTGGGCTTGGCTGCGCCGCCATCTGGCCATCAGATTTCTGCGGGGAGGGCCCTCTTGGGCATCGTGGACATTCCAGGGCAGGCGCAGCTCGCCATCTTGTCGGCTTATTTCCACGACTGCCAGGACCTGTCGGATGAAAATATTGACCTGTTGTGTTCGCGCCTCTCCTTGGGTCAGGCCCTGGGGTGCCCGTTTTGTCTTGGGGCGGATTTCAATGTGGAGCCGACGGCGCTCCTCTCGGGCGGCCTGGGATCCAGGGCGGAGGAAATCCAGTTTTTTTATTCTTGATGGGCGCGCCTGCGAGTCTACGGCAGGACTCAAGCAGTGCGACTTGTTTATCGCCTCGGCCGACGTGGCCAAGGCTGTTTGCCAAGTTAAGGTCATTCGGGGAAGTAGCCTCACTCCCCATTCCCCCTTGCAGGTCGTCTTGCATCCCAGGCCCGGCCGTCTCCAGGCCCTCGCCTTTCGGCGCCCCCCGCCGCTCCCCGCGGCCCCCCCCGGCCCCCGCCCAGGTGTTTGAGGCGGCGCCCCGCCCCTAAGGGCCCATGAAGTGTTGGAGTCGGCTAGAGCTGCCGTTGGGCAGGGCGATTGGGCTAGGGCCCAGGACGCCCTTGATCGCGCTCATCGGTTTTGGGCGAATGCTGCCGAGCGGGAGGCGCCCGCTGCCGCGGGCAAGGTCTTGCCCGCGTGGGGCGCGAGGGGCAAGCCCCCAGATGTGTTGGAGGCGTATTTTGAACAAGAAGAGCGCTCAGGGGAGCTCCGAACTGTTTGCGTGTCGTTGGTTGGCCAACATGTTCTGTAATTTCGAAGGCTTCTGGTCGAGTGGCAGCCAGGCGGGCATCAACTCCGCGCTTGCTGTTTTGGAGTCGCCGCCTCAGTGTGCGCGGCACCGAGGCTCGGCTGGTGGTTTCTTATGTACACTGCGCGATTTTGTCTGCGAGCTGCCGATGTGCGAGGCCAAGGAAGGGCCGTCGTTCGACTCTTTCGCTCACTTGGTGGGCGCCTTCCAGACGGCGCTGGCTGAGGTCGAGGTGTCGGCCAGGAAACATGCCAGCAAGGAGTGGAGAGAGGGGATTCTTTTCAAAGCGGATCGGGGGGGCCGTCGCGCGCACGCGGCCTCTTAAGGGGGGCGCCCCTTGGACCCCCGCCACCGCCCTGTCCCTGGATGGAGTGGTGGTGGCTGACCCTCTCTCCCTTCTCAAGGCGGAGCCCTCCAAGTTTTCGAAACTTTGGGGTGACGGGGCCGCGGGTTGTTGGTTTGAAGTTGGCGAGTTAGCCCCCCCTCTGGAGCCCGTGCCCGTGGAAGCCATTCGTGAGTTCTCGCGGAAGTTTAAGGAAAACACCCCGGTCAGTGTGGATGGATGGCTTCCACATGAAGCAGTTCGCCCTCATGAGCGATGTTGCTGCTCATGGTTGCCGATATGTTCGCCTTCATGGAATGCATTGCTCTGATTTTTGTCCAGATCTCCGCCACCCTCCTCGCCCTCATCCCCAAGGTGAGTGCGGGATTTCGGCCGATCGGGAATTTCTGTGCCTTGCACCGCGCCCGCGGCAAGGTGCGTCGTCCGCAGACCCAAGAGTGGGAACTCACCCACGCCAGGGGGCATTTCGCGGCGGGGCCCTTCGAGCGGGCTCAGGGCGTGGTCTGGAGACAGGCGGCGCGGGCTGAGGCTTCCACTTTGACCAAGGAAGAAGCGGCCACGGTGCTGCTTGCTTTATACAAGTATTACGAGACTATCAACCTCAAGATGTTGTTGTTTCGTGTTCGGCAGATGTGTTCCCCCTGGCCATCGCTTGGCTGACGATCGCCATGTACCCCCAGGCTCGGTTTTTGTGCTCGACGGGTTTGTTGATGGGCCCTTGTGGGCCAGGGGGGCATCGTCGCTGGATGCACGTTCGCCACCAGTTTTATCAGCGTTTATGCCATCCAGGAGTTGGACAAGTTGGAAATCCCCCCCCTGGTCCATTTTAAATTGCACATCGACGATTCAGGTGTCAGCGCGACTGGCACTAAGGAGCACATCGTCGCCAGCCTGCCGCCCGTCGCTCGCCAGTCGTACTCGGTCTTGGAGGACGGGGTGGGGGCCAAAGTTAGTCAAGACGAGGGGAAACGGTCGCTGATCCTCCTCCGAGGCGCTTGGACGGGAGCTGGATGCCAAGCTTGGAGGGCTGGCAGGGCCGCTGGTTTCTTCGGCGCCTAATCTAGGAGTTGATGATTGTGCTGGGCTACCTCGTAGAGTCAAGGGGGGGAGTTGCAAACGCAACAAACGGGAGCGGAAGACTGTCGGTTTTGTTCTTCGACTGGCCCGCTGGAGGCCCACTGTGGGGGGCCGCGTGGCCCGAAACGTCTTCGCCTCTGGGGCGCTTGCTTCTGAGCTGTTTGGGTCCGAGGTCCACGGTGTCAGCGGTTTCGAGCTGCTGACTTATCGGCGCCAGGCGGGAAAAGTTCTGCAGCCGTCGGCCAAGGGCCGTTCTTTGACGGCCCTGCTGCTTGCGCACGGTGAGCCGCGCTGGCATGCCAGCGTTGCCCCCATCATTCGGTGGTCTAAGGAGATCTGGTGGGCACGTCATCGTCTGTATAGTCACACGTTGCCTCTGGCCGAGCTTAGAGCGGCGTGGTAAGCTGGACTCGAGGGCGAATCCCCGCTGTGGCGAAGCGTGTCGGGCCTTATTTCCGCCGTTCGGAAATCATTGGAACGCTTTCCCTGGGCCATGCCTGCGTCCGTGGTCCTGGTTACCGACTTGGGGGGGGAGCTTGCGCTTACCGGGTTTTCGCCCAAATTGGTTCGGTCGCTCTTGCGGAAGGCTGTTTTGAGGGGGCTTGAGTGGGACCTGGGGGCCAGGCTCGATTTGAAGGGCAGGGCCTGTGTCGATCCTGTCCTCGGTTACCTCAAAAGCGCCAAGTACACCCCGTACCAGAAAGGTTGCCTTCGCTCTCTTTTTTGCCAGGCGATTTATACCCGCCAGCGTGCCGCCAGCTTAGGCTACGTGCTGCCCACGACGGTCTGCCCGCTGCGTGAGGAAGGCTTAGATGCCCTTAGACGCCGCCTCTGGGAGTGCCGTAGCCCCGAGGTGGTCGAGCTTAGGGAAATGCTTGTGAAGCAAGATGTGCAAGAATGGGCCGCTAAGGCCGACGACAATCTGGCCTGCTACGGCGTCTTCCCCCACCCCTTCCGACTTCCCGCAGCCTTGCACGCCAGGGGGCATCGAGGTGGTTTGGACGGAGGAGGGGGGTGACATCCAGGAGTGGTTCGAGGGCGGCTTTCGTCGATGGCTCGTGTACTAGACACCTCGTGGGGGACCTCAACAGAGCGGGGTGGTCTATCGTGGTCGTCTCGAAGGAAACTGGAAATTCTGTTGTGCGAGTTAAAGGTCCAGTGTGGGCGCCCTGCCCCCAGACTCCGCAGGCTGCCGAATATCATGCTATGTCTGTTGCTGTTCAGTGGGCGACAGGCCCATCTACAAATTACTCGGACTGCCAAGGGCGTGTAGACTTCTCTCGCTTGCCTTGGCCCGAGATGGCTTCTTCCAAGCGCATGTATAGCGGCATGGCCCAGCATTTGCGAGATCCCTGGTCGAATGTGCAGCTAGAGAAGGTCAAAGCCCATTCGGACGTCCAGGCTGCCGCCGACGACCGCGATCGTTTTTTTTGCGGCAAGGCAACGATTGGGCTGACAAGACGGCCAAGGAAGCGGCATTTTTGCATCCTCTGTCGTCGGGGTCTGTGCTCGAGGGTCTTGATCGTGACATTGCTGTTGCCAGAGCCGTGGGCCGCCTCGGAGCGAAACTCCTCGTTTTATGGCCGAGACTCTCTTTGGGCCCTCATGCCCAGTATGTTCCCCCACCCCCTTGCTGAGCGTCGGCAGGGAGAGGACAAGAAGGTCCATCAGTGGAACTGGGTGGGCAGCTATTGGCAGTGCGCAGAATGTTTGCGAGGCAAACGTGGTCGCCCTCCTGTTGAGCCTCCACTTGGGAGGTGCGATGCTGTGCTGAAGGTTTCTCCGTCCAGGCTTCGCGAGCTTGGTCATTTTTGTGTGTTGCCCGACTGCTCGGATGGCTTTTTTTTTGTGCATTTGCCACAGGTGCGGTTATATGACGTCGGGAGGCCAGCTTCGGAATCTCGACAAGAAGTGTGAGCCGCACAAGGTGGCCACACACGGCAATCCGTGGATTAAGTTGAAGGAGGGGCTCCATCCTAAAAAGAATGGGGTTGCCGTCGACTTAACGACGTTTTGTCATTTTTGAGGTGGGAGCCCTTGTCTGCACAGCGCAGGGCACACCTCCCTGGTCCGTCCTTCTCTCTGGACACGGACCAGTCAGATTCCCCCCAGGGCCTCGCCCACCCTGGAGAGGTGTACGTGGGCCGCATCGCGGCGCTTGCAAAACAACCTCCTTCTCCTCCTCCTCCTCCTCCTTTTCCTGCTCCTCTTCCCCCTCCTCCTCCTCCTCCTCCTCCTCCTCCTCCTCCCCCTCTTCCTGTTCCTCCTCCTCCTCTTCCTGCTCCTCCTCCTCCTCCTCCTCCGCCTCCTCCTCCTCCTCCTCCTCCGCCTCCTCCTTTCCTCCTCCTCCTCCTCCTCCTCCTCCTCCTCCTCTCCTCCTCCTCCTCCTCCTCATCCTCTTCCCCCCTCCTCCTCCTCCTCCTCCTCCTCCTCCTCCTCCTCCTCCTCCTCCTCCTCCTCCTTTCCTCCTCCTCCTCCTCCTCCTCCTCCTCCTCCTCCTCCTCCTGCTCCTCCTCCTCCTCCTCCTCCTCTCTCCTCCTCCTCCTCCTCCTCCTCCTCCTCCTCCTGCTCCTCCTCCTCCTCCTCCTCCTCCTCCTCCTCTGCGCCTGGCGCCGCGCGGGGCGCGAAGATGGGCGCGAGTGTCATCCCGCTGTGCGCCTGCAGGCAAGTAAACCTTAGCTCGTGTAGTTTTGGTGCTGTGCACTTTCCCTTCGGGCCCTTCCATGCCATTCCCTCCATTTCCCCCTTTCCCCAGCCCCTCCCCATCCCCGCCCCCTCCTCCGCTCCAGGCCGCCCCCTCGCCTCCCCGAGTCCTCCCTCTCGCCCTTCCCTCGCCACTCTGCCGGGTTTTGCGCCCGAGTCGGGACGCTTGTTGACAGCCCTTTTGCGTCTGTTTTCCTGGTCGCTCGCTTGTGGCCGCCTGTCGCCGCCGTCCGTCGCGGCTGCTATTGGGCCTCATAGATTGCACCACGTAGCCAACACCACATTGATTTCTCCACATGGATTGCACCACATGTCTGGTTCCACATAGCTTACACAGCATAGATGACACCACATACGCATGCTGGTCCACATAGATTGCTCAGCATAGCTTTCACCTCATAGATTGCACCACGTACATTGCACGTGGACTGCAAGAAAAACATTGGTTTGGGCCCACACTGTCTAAGATTGGTTCCTTGTGTTTGTTTTGTCATCCTACTGAGGGCGTGCCCAGATGATCCTAGGCAGAGTCCAAAACAGTGCCCCCTCTCCCCGACCTCTCTGCTGCCCCCCTCTGCCCTCCTCCGCCTGCATCTCCCCTCTCCGCCGTCTTCGTCCTCCTTCTCGACCCTTCACTCCTCTCCCTCCCCTATCAGCGCCCGGTGTGGTGCCGAGGCCGGCTGTGGGCCCGTCTCGGCGATGCAGCAGCCAGCGCCCCCGTGGCAGGCCGGCCTCTCGGGGGGCCCGCACGCGCGAGTCGGCCCACAGCAGCGGCTCGGAGCGGACGCAAGCGGGGGTCAAGCAGTGGCGAAGCGTCCCGGCTCGCCTATAGGCCTACCAGAGAATGTTCAAAGATCCTTTTGTGGGTTGCACGAAATGTTCGTAGAACATTTCTGGTTGAGACTGTCCTGTTCTAACACATGGGGTTAATGTTCTAAGAACATTATTCTTGTTGTTAGGGCATTTTTGGGTTCTAAGAACATTTCGTGGTAGGCCTATAGGAATGCCGGGACGGTCGGTCCCTGCTCAAGGAGGGGGGCGCGCGAGTGAGGGCGCGCGGGGAGGTGCGAAAGGGACGGAGCGCAGCGGGGCGCCGTCGGGGTGGGAGCGCGGCGGCAAAGGCAGGAGCCAGGAAGGCCCTGGGGGGGTGGCCACGAGTCGTGCGAGGTGGTGCCCCGCGGTGGCAGCGCGCGGACCGTCCGCGTGCGCACCCCCACTGGGGCCGCCGTCACCGGGAAAGGGGAGGGGACGAACCCTGCTGCGAGCAGCGCGTTTGGGCTCTGGCGCCAGGTCCTCTCCTGGGTCCCTTTGCGCCTCCAGCGCCCGGAGGCGCCAGAGAGATCGGCTGCACGAGCTGATTTCTCTGCAGTCAAGTCCAGCCTGTGGAGGCACCTCGCTTCGCAGGCGGAGACGGAGGGCGTGGGACTTTACGGCAACAGAGCGCGAATGCAAGAGAAACATTGAGGATAGGGCAAGATTGAAACACGTAAATTATACATCAGTTATTTCGCCTGAAAGTAAGACATGAATTGTCCAACCGCTGCCAAGGGAAACATTCCCAGCTGCGGATGGCTCTCGTGAGGCTCGTGCCGCGATCTTGTCGCAAGAAAGGATCGACGGCATCTCTCCATCTGCGCTGTGGTCTACCTCGGCGTCGGACTCCGGCCAGGATCCTACGCAGAATCTGCAGGCCTAAAGGTTGACACCAACAGGAATATCGGCGGCGTGCCTCCACCGAGGGAAGAAGATTCCGATTCCGGTGGTGGTTGTAATATTCTGGCTTCCAAGGTGACCGACAGATTGCCACCAACACCGAAATCGAGGATCAGGTTCCCCATGTGGAGGCAACCCCCTGTGTTGGTGTTGGTGCCAATTTCCGTGCGAGTCTCGTGTGAGAGTTCGTGCCACGAGGCACCACGTGCAGCGATCCAACACGATAAGCCAACATGGCACAGGGAAGATGTTCAAATCAACGCGCACTGTTTGCTTGCACCGCCGCCCAGCTTTTTCCCAGCTTTCGCGGAAAAATTTGCTGAAGCCAACGATTTGGCGGAGCATTTGTGAACGAGTTGATGCAGTAGGTGACCGCTGCTGTGCTGTAGCGACCGCTGCTGTGCTGTGCTGTGATGTCCAATCAGTGGAGACGCTAAGGACAACTTTAGGCTCAGAAGGGCCCAGGCGTTCGGGCCATTCCTTGGGTGTACAACTTGGACCCCTGCTTGTGGCCCAGGCCCGCTGTGGCCAGAACAGTCCTTTCGTCCCATGTGAACCTCATGAAGCAGTTGAGGAGCCATCTTTCCGGAGACACGATCAAGCATTCAGCACCCGGGAACGTTATCTTGGCACCCTGAGGAGGAGGAGGAGGAGGAGGAGGAGGAGGAGGAGGAGGAGGAGATGGAGGAGGAGGAGGAGGAGGACCAGTGTAAACCCAAGAGTCAGCAACGATGTTAGAATGCCTGCTGTGCGGAGCGCGAGGCACCCTGCTGCACAGGCACTGCGACTGCCCCAGCTGGCGTAGCGTGCTGGCGCTCCCCGAGGAGCTTGGGGAGCTCAGGAGGCGATGCCACCAGCCTGACGCAGTTGCTGCTCGAGAGGTGCCTGTGGCCCTCCGCCAGCCTGCGCAGGCCGCAGGCTAGTGACCTCGTGTGCTGGAGAGGCGACCACGCAGGTGGGGTGCTGCCTGAGGGGGAGCTATTCCTGGACGGCTCCGCGTTCGAGTCGGACTTCGACGGCTACACCTCGGTGGGCTGGAGCGATGTCGCCCGCCAGCAGGACGCCGACTGCCACTGCACCTCCGTCGCTGGCCAGCTGGAGGGGCGCTGCGTCGACGTCAACGGGGGCGAGCTGATGGCGGTGATCATGGCGCTGCAGTTTGGGGTTGGGGACACCACCCTGGTCGTGGACGGCTTCAACAAGGCTGGGCGCGAGGTCACCACCTCGTACGCGTACTCTTGGGCGCACCTGTGGCGGAGGGCGTGGTTCCTCATGGACGAGCGGGGCGGGCTTGGCCTGGCGGTGCTGGCGCGTTGGGTCCCCGCTCACCGCACGAGGAGGCAGGTCACCGACGGCATCATCACCTACCGCGACTGGGTGGGCAACAAGTACGCGGACCTGGCCGCCAAGGCTGCGGCGTACAAGGGACGAGTGCAGCAGAGGATCGACGCATTCTCGTCTCAGAGCGCAAGCAGGTCGAGCTGGTCGCCATGTGGTGCACGGCTGTGGGCACGTGGCTGGGCGGCCGCGACACCACCCACGGCGAGGAGAGGCAGCAGCGCGCCATGCAGGCTCGGCGGGAGCCCGCCGCGAGGGTGGCCTGCACATGGCGAGGCCGGGCGGGCCAACCCAGGTGGTGCGAGGTGTGCAGGTAAACAGAGCGGGTCGGCGAATGCCCTGGCGACATCATCAACGACGCAAGGCGGGCCAACGAGGTGTTGAGGCAGCAGGGCCTGGCTTCCCACGACCTGGTAGTGATCCGCCCGGCGGACGATGCGCTGCTCGAGCGGCGGCTCCCGCTGGTTGCCTGCGTCCGATGTGGATTTACGGGCGCCGCGCGGGCGAGCAGTTTCAGCCAGGAGTGCAGGTTCCCACCCTCGGACGCTGGCAGCGATGTGATCTACCGCTCGCAGCAGGGGCTCGCGCCGAAGATCGCGGGCGTGGTGGTGGTCACGGCGCAGCGGCTCGACGGCCACTTGTCAGGCTGTGCTGGTGAGGAGGTCGGTGGAGATGGAGGCGACCAGGATGACGACGAACGTGGCGCAGAGGGAGGGAGGGGGGAAGTGCCGCCAGCGCGGCGCCCCCTGGGGCCGTCGCCGCGGCCCGAGGGGCCCGTGGCGATGGCGAGGAGAGTGGGCATGGCTGCCTCTATGTCAAGGAGGCGCCAGGGGGAATGGTGAGGGGCAGGGGGGGTAGAACGTCACCGCCCGCGCCCCCGCGGTCCGCCTTAATTAGCTCGCCACCCCCACCGTCCCCATGGTGGAGGACAAGCTCACCCGTGCGCCAGACTGGAGCAAAGGGCAGAGGTGTGCGCGCCGATGGCCAAGGTGGTGCCAGCCCGAGGGAGGAGGAGAAGATGGGGGAGGTGCCGCCAGCGCGGCGCCCCCAGGGGCCCTTGTTGCCGCGGCCATCGCCGTGGCCTGCGGCGAGGGTGACGACAAAGTCGGAGGTGGCGGCGCGAAGGGGGGAAGCACTGCCAGCGCGGCGCCCCCAGGGGCTGTCGCCGCGGCCGCCGTGGCCTGCGGCGATGGCGACGACAGAGGAGGTGGTGTCTTTACAGCAGTGGTCAACGCCGAGGACGCGGAATGCGCAGCAGCGAGGACGCCTTGGTGAGGTTTGGCGCAAACTTCAGGACGAGTACTGCCCGCGCCTGCCAGGGGGGATGGTGAGGGGCACGGGGGGGTGGAACGGCCACCACCCGCGCCCCCGCGGTCCGCCCTCGCTCGCCACCCCCACCGTCCCCGCGGCGAAGGCGGAGCTCACCCGTACGCCGTCGTGGCGGAGCACAGGGCAGCGGAGGAGCTGGAGGCGGCCTGGCTCGGGCCAGGTCGCTCGGGACAGACGAGAATGGGGGGGGGGGGCGCCAGTGCGGCGCTCCCAGGGGCCCCCACCGCGGCCACCGTGGCCTGCGGCGGGGTCGAGGATTGCGACGACGGCAACGGCGCTTTTCTGGCCGCGCGAGGAGGTCGAGGCGAGGGGGGGGGGGCCGCCAGTGCGGCGCCCCGAGGGGCCACCGCCGCGGCCACCGCGGCCTGCGACGGGGGCGACCAGCTCCCCCCGCGGAGGTCACGCTCCTGCGCGGCGCTCGGAGGTGTCACGCCCCCTCCCCCCGCCCCGCTTGCCGGTTCGCCCGGGGCCGGCGGGCGGGCGCCGCCGCGCCCCTCGCGGCGTGCCCATCCGCCAAGGAGATTTGCGCCCACGCTGCACCATCCCCACGGCGGAGGAGGAGCTTGCACATGCTGCCGCCCGGCGGTGAGCGGAGCCGCAGCGGTGCGAGGGGGGGAAGTGCCGCCAGTGCGGCGCCCCCAGGGGCTGCTGCCGCGGCCACATTGGCCTGCGGCGGCAGCGAGGAGGGCGGCCGCTAGGGCAAGGGCGCTATCGGCAGCAAGGTCGATTCCCTGACCGCTCTCACGACCGATCTCATCATTGATCTCACGATCGGTCTCACCATCGAAGTCACCATCGGACTCACCACAGGACACCGCGGGACACCCGCGGGACACCAACAGGACACCGAGGGGACACCACGGAACACGATTGAGACACCATCGGGGTTCCAATCGATTTCTCTTTTCGATAGCCGTATCGATCTCACCTTCGGTCTTATTATCGATCTTACTCGCTCGATCTCAGTATCGATATCAGTAACGACCTCGCTATCGATCCCACGATCGATACCGACGGGAGAACGACGGGACACCGACGGGACACCAACGGGACACCGACAGGACACCGACGGGACACCAGCGGGACACCGACGAGGATATTGGGGCCACGAACCGTGTGAGGGGTTTGCCGATATGGGCGTCGGGTGCATGTGCACCCTGCCACTGGGGCCCTTGGTGTTGCTCCCTACGGGGCCACGAACTGTGTGAGGGGTGTGCTGGAACGGGCGTCGATGAGTGAAGGAGGGGGGAGGGGGAGCAGGAAGGAGGAGTGAGGAACGCGGGGCGTTGTCTCTTCAACACGAGGACCCAACACCACAGGATGGTTGGGGAAAAAATCCCACGCGAGGCTGGAGGCCAGAGCGGCGGGAGGAGTACTCTGAGTACTTCAATATTCCTGAGCCCCCGGACTACAAGGGCACAAGGGCCTCCCAGACTACAAGGACCCCCCCAGACTGCAAGGGCCCCTCCCCCCTGGACTACAGGGACCCCCCCCCAGACTACAAGGACCCAGCACAAGTGCTACGGGCACAGCCACCACGCCCAACACAAGGATCCCCCCCCAGACTACAGGAACCCCCCCGGACTACAAGGGCCCCCCCCCCGGGCTACAAGGGCAAGGGCCCCTCCCCGGGACTACAGGAGCCCGCACCCCCTCCGGGCTACGGGCCCCCCCCCCCGGACTTCAGGGGCCCTCATGGATTATTGGTCCCCCCAGAACTATTGAGGTGCTCAGAGTACGGCGCGGGACGGGCGGCCAGCAAATCGGCCCTGGCCCAGGCGCCCGGGCACGGCCCCTTCGGGAGCGTGTTGCCGACGATGCTGCCGCAGCCCCAGCAGCAGCAGCAGTGGCGGGGACAGGGCGCAAGGCTAGGTTTGTCGGGGAGGGTGTGTCCTTCCCCTCCCTCCCCCCCCACACCTCCCTTCCTGGTTTTCCTCGTTGTATGCTCCCCTCCTTCTGCTGCGTCCTGCGTCCGCCCTCCCCCCCCTCTCCAAGTCGAATGGTACATGCATATCCCCCCTCAGCGTGCGTGCAGGTAGCAGTACTAGCAAGATCATGCGTGCAGGTAGCGTGCGTGCGTGCAGGTAGCGTGCGTGCAGGTAGCATATCCCCCCTCAGCATGCAGGGCCGCTGCAGTTTAGACTCGAGTCCGCGCAGAGCTAGCCTTTGCCTGAGACTGGAAACTCATTCGATCTATCATCAACGACTTGGTTATCTTCGATCTTATTTTGGTCATATCGTTATCGATACCCCATGAATCCCCCCGTCTTCTGCCGTCCGCCTTTCTCGCTCCAGGAGGCGAAATGCGGCTCGGGAGGTAGATGCGCTCCACCCTCACAAGGAGGTAACGATATTCAACACGAGCGGGAATGCGTTGGCCGGCGGCGCAGTCCGGGGCACATTAGTGAACCCAGGTCCCAAATCCATGGCAACAGGAGCCAGGATAGTTGTAAGTTTCAAGTGTGCCGAATCGCCGTCTGTTCCACATGAGGGATATTGCAGACACAATGCCGAAGCAGCATAGAAGTCGTACTCACCGCATCGACACTATCGCCGCCTACTTGACTGCAGCGATCTGGGGCATTGGCATTGGTGGTAAGTTGCCTGGGTTTCCATGCTCGTTCTCCTTCCCCCCCCCGTCCAGTTGCTTTCTTATGGCATGATTCGATTATACCAGCAGTTTCAGATAGGGTTGCCTTTGCACTTTACACTTCGACGGCCCATTTTGGTATGTTTTCTGAAGGGTCGATCCTCTGCTCGTGAGTTCAGGTTTCACGTTCAAGCAGGCGTGCCCTGCAAAACCACTCGCCAGTCCATCACATTCGTGCACGTTCGTCCGACGCCCAGACGTGTGACTTGTGGCTTGCCAGCACTGTGTTGACACAGCGTCAGAAGGCAGCTCGCCGCTTGAACTCCGCCGCTCCCAAAAGGCGAGCACAGATCACGCGTCGCCCTGTAGAAATTCCCAGGATGTTACGCCGAGCTTTGTACGATCCGTGGGTTAGGCCATCGGTTTCGCACGCAGCTTGCTATTTGTTGTGCCATGGGTTCCGTTGTCGGTTGCCAAAATGAAAGCGCATGCCAGTGATTGCGCCATAGGTTTCCACCCAGCCGAACATAGAACGGCCGGCCATTGGTTGCGGCATCGGCTTCGCCGAAAATACAACGGTTTGTTATGGGTTGCGCCGTTCGTTGCGCTCTCCGTTGCCGAAGTTACAACGGTATGGATTGCGCATTCGGTTGCCGACGCCACAATGGTCCGCCGTTGGTTGTGCCGTGGGTTGCTTGCTCACTCGGCAGCCGAAGATGAAATGGCTTCCGATTGGTATCTCCATGACTACGACCTGCGATTAGCAATTTGTTGCACCATTGGTTGCGCAGTCGGCAGCCGAAAAGAACGTTGTTGTGTCACCAGCGTGACCAGTTTCTCTAAGTCAGTCAATGAGTCAATTCATCATCCGAGTTCGCAACACAAGTCTAGCTTACCGCCTACGCCCGAAGAAATACGCACCGCATTTCAAGGTCCAGGGAAGGACAATGTTCCCCCCTACGGGCTATACACACAAGTATTGTTTGAGTTCGTATGACAAGGGGGTCCATATTCACGGCTCATATTGGATCCACAGGCACAAACCACATAAACGTCGCCGACACATTATCAGAACATTGTTGCGCAACATAAACATGTGTCAACGACAGTAAGGAAGTAAAGCCGGTGACACAGTTGGTGTTTGGTATTCTTAGATGCGTCACCTTATCCCAAGCCCCGACCATCCCGCCCAGAAGCGGGGTGCAGCATGGGCGAGTTGCCTCTTGGGAGCCTTCGGAGCGCAATCGGGGCCGTGCTGGGCCTGTTTGGGCCATGCTGGGGCCCAGACGCTCATCGGAAGCGAACGGGCTCAAGCCAGAGGTGGTTTAGGCACGATTTCCTGGAACGCCTCGTGCATCCAGGCGCTTATTCGGCGCTGCTTTGTTTTTCTCTGTTTCCGCGGCCGCCTCTCTCCCCGCTCATCGGGCCCCCCTGTGCGCAATTCCCTTCGCTGAGGCCCAGCGCTCGCTACGGCCAGCTCGCGCGTTCGCCGAGTCCGCGACAACCAAACGACTTCAATGGCTTTGGGCCACTGGGGGGCCTCCTTGGGAGGCGCCGCGACGACCAAGCTATCTCGTTGCCTTCTTGGGAGTGTTGGATGTATGCTCGGGCCATCGCGATCCACATGTTTACCGTTTTGCGGGAGCTCGGAAGGAATCTTGGGCTCAGGTTGTTTGGATCAGTCTTGGGGTCGTCGTTTGCCCGGGGCGATGTTGGACGCTTTGGCGATCCGCGCCCCCCTCTGGCACAGACCTTCAGGGAGAGGGTCGGGGAGGGGATAACACGCTCCCCCCAAGGAGGGCCAGGGATCCTTTTGAAAAAGCAGATCTCCGCTAGAACACCTACGCCCAGAAGACCACTGGGAGTTTCACGAGAGTTGGGGTTATTCATCCATTGAGCGACGCCAGAAAACGGGTTCGAGTGCGTCGGCATTGGCGCGTAAGTGGCCCGCGTAAGGCCGCGCACAAGTGCCCCCCACCTCCACCGTGGCGTGCCGTGCTGGCGGCCCGCGCAAGGCTTGGCCGAGCCGTGATGAGGATGAGTCTGATGATGACGAGGATGAGGAGCAGCAGCAGCAGGAGGAGGAGGAGGACGACGAGAAGGAGGGGGAGGAGGAGGAGGAGGAGGAGGAGGAGGAGGAGGACGAGAAGGAGGGGGAGGAGGAGGACGAGAAGGAGGAGGAGGAGGAGGAGGAGGACGACGAGAAGGAGGGGGAGGAGGAGGAATAGGAGGGCCGTCTCACGTGTCACATGTCGCATTCGATTATGTAGGGGCTCTCTTGGGGCTGCATCGAGCTCCTGGGGCCGTCTTTTTGGCCCTCCAGGGCCGCCCGTGTTTGGGCCCTATTTGCCTGTTTTGGGGTGGTGTCTTGGGGCCGTTGTGGAATTGTCCTGGTGCCTTCTTGGGCCGTCGAAAGGCTCTCTACAGCCGTCTGGCGTTTCTCCAGAGGCGCTCTTGGGCACTCGTGGGGTCCTCTCGGGCCGTCTTCGGGCTCTCGCGGAGGCCTCTTGAGCCGTCTTGAGGCCATCTTGAGGCGCATTGGGACCATCTTGGGCCGCCTTGGCGGCATCTCGGGCCACCTTGGCGGAGGTGGTTCCCTGCCTCGGCCGCCTTGGAAGCTCGGGAGCGCGGATCCATCGTGGCCGCGGGAGGGGAGGGCGGGAGGGCCATGCAGCATTCGGCGAGGTAGATAGGGGGGTCCCGTAGAGACGCAGCAGCCCTAGCAGACAGCTCTTGGCATTCGTCCGCGCCTCAATGTGCCAGGGGGCGCGGTGGTGGATCACGCGGTCGAGTCGGCAGTCGGCGATTGTTTCCGTGCAGGCGCCTGGGGGCCCGGCCAGTGCGAGAGAGCCTCTCCTGGAGCTGCTGCCGATGCTGCCCAGGCTCGTCTCCCAGGAGGGACTTGGGAGGCATCGCGGGAGGCGGGGCAGGGGGCGGGGGCCGAAGGTCACCGCCGACGATCCCGCCGCAGCCGCAGCAGCAGCCGTTGCCGCCGCAGGGCCAGCCGCAGCCGCCGCAGCCGCAGCCGACGGCGCCGCAGGGCTCCGCCGCCGCTGCGGCGCCCGCCGCCGCCGCCACGGCGCCCGCCGCCGCGGGGCCGCTGAGTTTCGGGCCCATGGCGCCCGCACCGGCCCCGGCGCAGGAGGCTGGGCCGCAGCTGCCCGCGTGGCCCTTCGTGCCCGGGGGCGGGCGCCAGCCAGAGGCGGCTCCGCGGGCCGTGTCGGTTCGCGGGCGGCCAAGAGGGGGGTGATGGCTGGGGGGGGGGGATCTGATGGCGTGGGCCATGCTATATTTCTCCAGCTTTCATGGCGCCTCTTCTCATCTCATTGCGCCCCTGGCCCCTCCCCCCCTCGGCCGCGCACGTGCCGCCGGCCATGATCTGCGCCCCCCCCTGTTGGAGACCCCTCCCTGTTGGCCGCTCCCGATCGGTGCCGGCGGCCGGCCCTCGGATCTGGGCGCTGCGATTTTGTCGCACGGGGCGTGTTCGCCCCATGCGGGTGCCGGGACCCTCGCGGAGGGGTCGGGCTCGAGAAGGGGTGCAGGAAGATGGGATTTGGGGTTACCGTCGTGAGTTTTGGCGATCCTTTGCAACGTCGGATCTCCGGGCGGTGCGATTCAAAGGGTTACTCCAGATTTCGTAATAAAGGGAGGGGGGTCTCATTTCGGGGGGGTCTCTTCCAGGCTATCTTGGAGGGCCCGGGGGGTCTGGGGACGATGTTTTGGAGGGTTCTCCCACGGGGGAGGTCTGAAATGGCTTATCTTGGAGGGTCCAGACCCCCTCCCTTTTATTACGAAATCTGGAGGACGGAGAGAGTGGGCACAAGAACCAGCAGCGGCTCCTGGCGATGTTTCACAGGATTCGCTGTCGGTGTCGCCGTGGGCGTTGTCCATATGAGACCAAGGTTCACATCTGTTGTTGGGCATCGTACACCCGTTCTTACCACACCCAATGTCCAATGCCGGGCGCCCAAATGGAGGGATGGGGTCCTGAGGACGAGTGGTTTCAAGCAGTGGAGGTTCAGATTGGGATCCCTTTCCTATCTTCAGGGTCCCATCCCTCTGGGCCCCATCTTTGAACTGCCGACAGGAGGCGCGCTTCGCCGCGGGGCCGCAGCACGCGGCCGCGTCGGCGCCGCTGTGGCTCCAAGCGCAGCAGGGCGGTGCGCAGCCCTCGCAGCCCGCCGCGGGGCCGCCGCACGCCGCCGCGTCGGCGCCGCCGTGGCTCCAAGCGCCGCAGGGCGGCGCTCCGCCCTCGCAGCTCGCGGCGCAGCTTGGAGACGAGCGCGCGGCGGTGGTGGCCGCGGTCGGACCGGGGAGCAGCCACGCGCCTCGGCCACCGTGGCCGGCGCAGCAGCCCGCGGGCGCGCCGTCGTGGGGCACAGCGCCGGGGGCCTGCGGGCCGTGCGGGCCAAGTCTTGGGCTCGACGACGCCATGGACGCAGGGGTCTCCAGGAGGGAAAGTGCACAGACCGCTCCCCTTCCCTCGTTTGTCGCCTTTTTGGGCCTCCTGGGAGGCCCTCGTCGCCACCACCGCCGGATTCGCCTCGAAACTCTGGCCAGGAAGCACCCTGGGAGATGTCTGGGGAGTAGCAGTATCGGCACCTTTTGGTGTCCCCAGGTCTTCCTCGTGACGGAGGACAGAGTGATCGCCACGGAGGGCGTCGATCCCGCGTCCCCCATGGTGGGGTCTGTGGCAAAGGGGGCGCTGGCGAGGGTGGTGGAGGTGGCCTTCCGGCCCGAGCAGATGGCGTTCCGAGGCCGCCTGGAGGATCCCCCGGGCTGGATCACGCTGCTGGAGACCGTGACTGGATACCGCCGTGCTCGCCGAGTGGGCCAGCTGGGCCCACAGGCTAGTGGCAAGGCGGCGGTTGCGGTCAGCCAGGCAGCCCAGCAGCAAGGTTTGGCCGCCATGCTGGCGCCGTCGGCTCTCCCAGGGCTGGGCAACGCGGAGCAGGCCGGCAGGCGTCAACTATGCACACGCACACACGCACGCACCGATTCCAAACTGGGTCATCTGGGATCCGTGCGCCCGGCTGGCCTCGCCGCGAGGGCGTGTGCACCGAGCGCGAGGCCAGGAGTGGATTGGCCTGGTCGAGATCGGTTCACCGGTCACACGCACCCCGGTGTCCCCTGAGCCCCTGGCTGTTTCGAGCCCTGCTGCCCTCCCAGACCCCATCGGGTCATGAAACACATTCACGACAGAAGGTTTTCTATTCAGTCTCTGGGGGCCCTGGCCAGGCCTCGGGAGCGTCAACAAAACTATGCAGGATAAATTGTCCTGGGGAATGGGTCGAGACCTCTGGGAGCCGACGTCATGAACAGATCATGGCGTCGGGGGGTCTGGACTTGGGGAAGTCTTGCCGTCTGCCGGGTCTCCCCTGTCCTCCGGTCGCGATGGACCGCGGGCGCGCGCGCGGCCGGTGCCCTGCCAGCAGGCCCCGGTGGTCATCGCCCTCGACGTAGACGAGGTGCTCTGCCGCTACACCGACGGCTTCCGCAGGTACCTGACGAAGCACCGGCCAGACGGGCCACTGGACGCTCGCGCCCCAGCGGGTGGTGGAGCGGCGCCGCGTCCCTGCCCAAGGTGTCCCCAGGATCTGCGAGAGAGGCCTCATCCATGGCCTCCAGAGGGCCGGGGAGGCTCCAGACGGGCGCGGCGTGGACACCTTCGGCAAGGGCCACCTCTGGCTCCTCCTCCTCCTCCTCCTCCTCCTCCTCCTCCTCCTCCTCCTGAAGGAGGAGGAGGAGGAGGAGGAGGAGGAGGAGGAGGAGGAGGAGGACACCCGGGGCGGGAGCGCGGTGCGGAGAGAGGAGGAGGATCTGCGAGAGAGGCCCCCATGGCCTCCAGAGGGCCCCGGGAGGCTCCGGGAGGGCGCGGTGCGTGGACACCTTGGGCAAGAGGGCCACCTCCGGCAGCACCCGGGGCGGGAGCGCGGGGCGGAAGTCGCGGGGAGCGCCATCACAGGTGAATCACCAGCCTCGAGCTAAATCACGGGTGTAAGGCAGCGCGGATCAGCGGCGAGCTCCGTTTCCGTGCAGAATCGGCGCGCTCCGTCGCCGGATCGGGCGGCGCTGGCGCCCTGCTTCGGGGTGTATTTTGGTTGCCCGATCCGTGGGTCTGGCGCCCGCTCGACAGGTCCACGGGTCCTTCATTCGCAGGCCTAGAGGTTGAGACCAACACCAAGATCGGCGGTGTGCCTCCACCGAGGGAAGACGATCCCGATCTCGGTGATGGTGGTAACACTCTGGCTTCCAAGGTGGCCGAAATATTACCACCAACACCGAGATCTAGGATCATCTTCCCCTTGTAGATGCAACCCCCTTTGTTGGTGTTGGTGCCAATTTCCAGGCCTCCAATTAATCCATGTTGGCGTGCGCCCGAGGAAGGGGAGCTCGGAGGGAGGGGTGAGGGCCGGGGAGGGGGAGGGCGGGGCGTGCCAGGTCGACCCAGAAAGGGAGCACGTCACTCCAGGGCGTCGATCGATCTGGAGGAACGGCCGCGGCGCCCGATGCCTCCTCCAGGAGCGCCTGCTCTCAGAGATAGCGGGTTGATCAATACGTGAGGCTTCCGATTTCGCGTGTGTTGCTTGCCGGTGCATCCTTTCGTAACGGGCCCCCTTGGATATTCATGTGGCCAATTTGGAGCCACAAAGACAGAAGCAAAAAGACATAGATAAGCCTGGCGAAGGATCTAACTCTCCACTACAAAACGCAGCGCAGCTGGCTGCGCTCCCCCCAGGTGTGGGACACGAAACGATTGATGAGGAGTCCGCCCAACAGGTGCGTTGGTTACATGCACCTGGTGTCCGATGGGGCCGTTTTGGGCACCCCGTACGGGGTGCGAAACGCAGGAGTGCTATGCGGAACCGGGTGCGTCGGCCAGTTATCCAGTTGCCGCTGGCAGTTCCGTCACCGTGCCAGCGCAGCGTTCTGGGTGGCCATTATTCGAGAAGGCAAGGAGGCCTGCTGGCGGCTTTTCGGGGCAGAAGCCTCGAACTCTGGGTTCCTTGGGGCCCTCTTGGGCAGTCGTGGGCGTCTCTTGGGCCGTCTATGAGCCTTCTTGGGTAGTCTTGGAGCTCTCTTGCTCTCTGGGGGGCCTCTTGGGCCGTCTCGGAGAGTCTTGGGGGCCTTTTTGGGCAGTCTTGGAGCTCTCTTGCTCTCTTGGGGGCCTGTTGGGCCGTCTCGGAGAGTCTTGGGGGCCTTTATGGGCAGTCTTGGAGCGTCGGAAGCTCGAGAAGGCGAGAACTCAAAGAACGTTGAAGCAGCAAAGCAATCGCTTGTTTTTGTGTTTCGGGGTCTTTGGGGACCGTTTGGGGGGCCTCTTGGGGGGCCTCTTTTGGCCCTTCTGGGGCCTCCTGAGCCATCTGTGGACGGAAGGCTGGAATTGCTGGTTCGTGTTCACTTTGTTGGGGGAGTCTTGGTGCCCCATCCGGTCGCCCTAGGACGTTGGAAGCTTGGAAAGGCGACAACCCGAAGAACATTGAACACCCAAGGGGGAATCAATGAGTTGTGCCTCCCGAGGCCCTGTCGGGAAGGCTCTTAGGGGCTCTCTTGGGACGCCTCGACGGCCTCGTGAGCGGTCTTGAAGCCATCTTGGGACCTCTTGGACTCTGCGGCCGTCTTGACGGCCTTGGGGACCTGCGCTGGCCGTCTTGGAAGCCATCTTGGACGCTTGGAGAGCGCCAGAAATTTTGAGGCAACCCAGGAAGCCTCGGGGAGAGGGGGCGGTGCATGCACGGAAGCGCGTCTCGAAGGAGGGGGGGGACTTTGTTAGAAAATTACAGAAATTCGGCCAACCCGACCTTGGCATTCTTCCACGCCTCAACGTGCAGAAGGCACGGTGGCGGATCTTCTTCCGCGACAAAAAGTATCTTCCGCATTCACGGGACGCGTCAGCTCAAATCGTTTTGGACCGCGTGCCGATCGCGCTCAAGCCAAAGCAGTGGTTTCCGAGGTCAGGGGCACGACGAAGCGAGCAACGCCAGCGAACTAAATGCGCGGGACGAGCATAGCGCGTCGGGTGCATGCGGCCATGCCCATTGGGGTCGCAGTTGAAGCGCCTTGTGTTGCTTTTAGATTGAAGGCGTTGTGAGCCATGTTGCGCTATGTGGATGCGAGTGTTGGGGGCTAGAGTCCGCAGCCAGCTACCCCCTGCTAGCGACTTGGACAAGCATGGTTCGAATTGTATATCGAGTCGCCAACCCATGAGTGTATTATATCAAGTGGTCAATGCGCACATGGTGGCATGTTGTCGCATGTCGCAAACTCAACACCAGACCGTGGATCCACACTCACGCGACTCGGCATCCATGGTCCATAGTTCGCTGCCTGTGTGCTCTTGGACACAGAGGGCGACAGGGACAAGCGTCTCTTGAGATGGGCGCCGTATTTCTGGACGGACGCCCACAGAAGCGTCCTTGTCCTTTTCCTCTCCTCTCCTTCTCCTCCTCCGCCTCCTCGTCCTCTTCCTCCTCCTCCTCCTCCTGATCCTCCTCCTCCTCCTCCTCCTCCTCCTCCTTTTTCTCCTGCCTCCACTTCACACAGGCGCTGATCATCGGTGTTTCTGCTATCTAGTGGACAGGTTCATCCCGCCACTTTCTGGGTTGTTGTCCAGAGGCGTTTTGGATTCCTATGTGGGTCTCTCGGGAGGCCTATCCGGGGCCGCTTGGACCCCTCTTGAGGGGGCTCGTGGGGCCTCTCGGAGAGTTCGGGGGGGGGCGTTTTGGAGGCCTGTCGGAGGCCTCGTAAGGGGTTCTGCGGGGCTCGTGGCGGCATGCGTAGGGTCTTGGGGGCAATTTTCGGAGGAAAGGTTCAAACGCCCCCTTCGCTCTCCGCCTGTTGGGCCTCCCTTCAGCATTTTTGGAGGCCTCGTGGGCCGTCTGGGGGGTCTTCTGGGTCGTCTCGGGGCGCGGCCGTCTTGCGGCCCCATTGCGGGCCTTTTAGGGCGATCCTGGGAGCCCTTTGGGTCGTTTGGGAGCGTTGGGAGCCCGAAAGGCGAGAATGCTGAAATCAGTCCCAAACACGGGGGATCAATGATTTGGCCATCTTGGGAAGCATCTAGTGGCCGTCTTGCACCGCATTTGAGGCCATTTGGGCCTTCTTGAGGGCATATTAGCCTGCCTTGGGCCGTCGTAGGTATAGGGGCTTCCCTCCCCCGTCTTCCTGCTCCTCATCCTCCTCATCCTCCTCATCCTCCCCTCCCCCCTCCCCCACGCAGACGCTGACAGCTTGTGCGTTGTAACTTGAGCGTCGTGATGCGAAAGCAATCGAGCATGAAGATGATAAGAGATTACTCACACTGAGCTTGGCCGATTGCGCGCTAGATTTTCCATTTGCCTTCCAGGGGATCGCACCAGCACCAGAGCAGGTTCCCAGGCCGCCTTCCCGATGGGGCGCGAAACGCGGGAGGGGTGAGCCGAATTCGGCGGGAGGGGCGCACGCGCGCATAGCCACTGGGGCCGTCTGTAGTCGAGGCTCACTGTGGTGCACGAGCCGTGCGAGGCCGAATTGGGCGACGGGATTGCGCACGCGCGGAGCCCCCCCTGGAGCCATTGTCGGGATCATCACACTCGGCACGGAGCGTGTCACGGGTGCGCCGACTTGATAAGGGGGGCGCATGCGCGCATTCCCGTTGGGGCCGTAGTTGCGGCCCCGTATGGGGTACGAAGCGTGCGAGGGATGGGGGGGACCGCATGCTTCTGTAAAATTCTGCGCTGTGCTGTACTTCATTGCCTCACTGCACTGCACACTGGACTGGACTCTACGTACTGTGGTTGCTGTGTTGCGCTTGTACTGACACATTCCCTGAATTGGTTTCTGGCCGTTGGACTGTCAGGCTGTGCCGACTCCATGCCAGACGGGTTGGGCAGAACGCAGCGTGGTTCTGTTCGTTCCCTCGTCGATATCGAAACTTGTTGGGCATGTTTGAAATTCTGGGCATGCGTCATCTCGGCATCGATCACAGTCCGTCGGGCGCGATAGGCGGTTCGTGGCATTCGGGCAGCGGGTGCAATGCGCGCTCTTGGTACCCCCCTCGTGTCCCATGCCCCACCGCTGTTTGCGCAGCGCTCGGGCGGGGGCAGAAGTTCTCCTCCAGCCAGCAAGCTTGAGTCTGACTGCACTCGGATCGCGTTGTCGTGCCCATGTTCCCGAAACCTGGTCAGAGGTCCAGACCGTCTTCCAGGAGGCTTACGACGCGCAGAACAAATGGAGGCGGCGTGCGTGTGACTGCCGGCTTGGCCCTCCCACTCCTTCAATCCCCACCCCTTCCTTATTCTGAGAAGCTCCTCTTGTCTCTTCCATGTTACTGTCTTCGCGTTACGACTTGACCGTTCTTATTCCCTGCCCTTCCTCCCGCACCGCCCTCCTGACCCCTGGCAGGAGAAGGAGGAGAAGGACGACGGCGGCGGCATTGCAGTTTGAGTTCTTCTTGGTGGTATCTAAGGGGGCCCGGGAGGGAAGGAAGAGTAGAGGCAGGGAGGCGCGATTGTGTCCGACACGATCCCTTTCACTTTTCGCTGAAGCCAATGCCTCGGACGACGCTGTCCTGGCGGTGGCACGCCTTCGGCCATCTACTGCGATGCAGCTGCAGCTCGGTGCCGTCATCCTGATGACATGGAGCGATTATTGTACGGCATGTTTTAGGAAGGTCAGGCGATCACACGACCACGCCGCTCAGAGTTCCAGCGCCAGAGCGAGTGGTTTGCAGGGGGGGGGTCTGCGTGGCTGCGCCCCGAACTCCCCACGAGATCGGCTCAACATGGCGGTGGGCTCCTGCTTGGCATCGCTCGGACGTGCGCATTTGTTCTCGGCAGCGACCATCTGGGAGCATCGAGCCATCTTGCGACGAAAAATATACGCACGAGGCCGAAGCCTGCGCGGGAAGTGGACGCCCGAGCGATGGCGAGCCCGGGAAACATGCCCCAAGCCCTCCGGACCCCCCTTACTTGCCCTCCCCGTGCACGACGCCCAAATGGCACCCCCGTGGACGGAACACGCTCCGTGCACGTCCCTGCTGCTCTCGTTCCCCTCGGTGCTCTTCCTTCTTCTCCCAAGAATCGCAGGCCCAGAGGCTGACACCAACACCAATATCGGCGGTGTGCCTCCACCGAGGGAAGAAGATCCCGATCTCGGTGATGGTGGTAGTATTCTGGCTGCCGAGGTGACCGAAATATTACCACCAACGCCGAAATCTAGGATCATCTTCCCCCTGTGGAGGCAACCCCTGGTGTTGGTGTTGGTGCTCATTTCCAGGCCTCCGCAAGAAGAGGTACCGCCCCATCCCCCGACAATAACAACAACCCTGATCCCCTCCCCTCGCCCCCGCGCCAGGCACCAGTTCGCCCTGAGCGGCGGCCTCGACCGCCTCGACGCGGTGCCCGGCGCCCTTCTGGCGCTGCGCATGCTGCTCTCCGCGGGGGCGCGCCTGGAGGCCGCCCGCGGCTCGCACCGTCGTCGTCGTCGTCGTCGTCATCGTCGTCGTCGTCGCCGTCGCCGTCACCGTCGCCGTCGCCGTCGCCGTCGCCGTCGTCGCGGGAGGGGGAAAAAAGTGCGCAGCCACCCTGGTGGGCAGAAAGCATACAGTGGGAACCCATGCCCAGAAACACCCTGCTTGCCTCCGGGGTGCCCCGGGTTTCTTGGTTTTCGATGGTTTCGCGAGGACGCGGGATCGCGCCCTAGAATCCAGACCGCGAGGGCGCGAATACGGACATGTTCGCCGCTCGTGGACCCAGCAATTGCGGATGAAAGCGGGGGGCGGGCGCGGGGTCTGTCACGGGTGGGTCGCGGGTGGCCGCGGGCGAGCTTGCGGGGGGGGGTTGCGGGGGGGGCGATGACAGCAACAACATACGTCTTCCTACCAGGTTTGGGGGGACACGGCCTAGGAGAGCGGGAGTGGCACGGCCTACCAGGCTTGGGGGGACACGGCCTAGGAAAACAGCTGATAAGGAGAGTGGGGTGGGGAATGCAGAAACCGAAACTCGAAACTGATTTCCCAATTGGGGGCACGACGTGCCCACACCTTCCGCCCTCTTCACCGTCTGTCGTACCCTTTTGGGGGTATGTCTTCCTTACCTGCCACGCGTATCTGGCGCAGCCACTAAACCAGGGGAAGCGAGGACGGATGGAAGGAAGGGACAATGGCAGGGAGAAGGATGGAGCACGAGAGAGTTTTACAGGAGGGGGGCTAGGAGCAGAAAACATGTGGCATAACCAGACGGACAGATCGGGCGAGCAGACCCTAACGGGCGGGTCGGAGAGGCAGGCACGGGCGACTGTTCCGAGCAGGCAGGATGTTGCAGCGTAAGTCCTGAAGTCCCGCGCGATAGCGCGATTCTCAAATAATTCGCGAGAAATGCCGCAGCGAGAGCGTGATTCCTGAGTGTCGAAGGCGCGGCGTTTCAATGAACTGCGAGGACATTCCACGCGAGAGCGCGATTGCTGCGTAAGTTGCGGGGGAGACCCGCGCGACAGGTTGCGATTTCGAATAACTCATGAGGAAATATCAGGCGGGAAACGGTGTGGTGGCAGTTCGGAATCCAGCAAGCCAATCTGAGGCGCAATCTACACCCTTGTAAAAATGAGGATGCGAGCCCAGGGAGGAGCAATTCAATTGAAACGCACGATGGGCACCGTGGGGATCAGCAATAATCGAATGACCTTCGGCCCATCTCGCCACCGTTCTGGGCATGGGGTCTACAGGATGTTCGCTGGGATCTCGTGAGGCAGGTTTGAAACCTCATGGGGCCTTTTTAGGGTCTCTTGGGGGCCTCTTGGGGGCCTCGTGGGAGCCTCCACGGAGCCTTTGGGGGGCCTATTGGGGCTTGGATGCCTCCGGGGGCCTCTTGGGGGCCTCCTGGGGCACAAGGCTCGGATGTTCTGTTCGTGCTCCCTCGCTTGGGCCCTTTGGGGGGGCCGTCTTGGGGCCCTCCTCATCATCCTCCTCCTCCTCTTCCTCGTCTTCCTCCTCCTCTTCCTCCTCCTCCTCATCCTCATCCTCATCCTCTTCTCAGGCCGCTGGGCTGAGGTTAGGCTTTGGAGCGACCGAACCTCATGTACAATCGTACACCAGCGACATCGCGCCCGCATCCGTAGGCCCGAGGGACACTGGGGCCTGGGGGGCGTCCATGGTTTCTCGTCCTTGTGCGTCGCGATGCGGATTTGCTATTACAACCAAGTGGATGCTGCCACTCTGGAGCGCTTAGAGGGCATTGGTTGTGAATTTCGCAGCTGGGACATTATCCTGTTCAGGGGCGCCTGTCGATGGGCGGAGGCGGAAGCGTCCCAACGCAATATCCTATCATACCACGAGGCGCTACAGTTTGGAGCAAAGAAAAAGTGGACCAACAAAAGTGGCGGGGTCTCCATATGCATTAGCACAGCTCTAGGGTTTAGCCTTGTTTGGGGCATCTACCATCCACCGACAGCCTTGCCGGCGAGAGTTGCAGGTGCGCGACTCACCACAGCGCGATTCGACTATGCACTAGCTGTGGCTTACTATGCGCCCACCCACTTGCAGTACCACCTTATGCTCGCGGGCGTCATCAGCCACTGGCTGGAGGCACGTTTCGACCGATTCAGCTGCCGTGCGACGATAGTGGCGGGGGGACATAAACAACGACTTTGGGTTCCAGCGCGACCATGACGGGGGAGTGATCTGCAGTAGTAAGGGCCCGACAGTCGGTCCCAAGGCGCCCAAGCTTGAACATCCTAGCGGGCAGAGCTTTCGGACGCTGTGTGCAGGGAGCGACCTGGGTATTGTGATTGCGCATCACAACATTGAGCCTACTTCCTACGGGCACTCTGGGCACACTTGTCGGGTGGACCGCATTGCGATACCCACGGGGCCCTTGGGAAATGTAGAACACTGCGCGCCACTACGTGCAGCAGGCAAGCGTCTCCAGCGGATCCAGACTGGAGGGTGCGTGACCACGTCCCGCTAGGCCTCGCCATCACCCCTCACCTCCCTCGCCCCTCAGCCCCGACCGCGCCCCGCCAACAACAGGGATTGTGCAGGGGCGGGCTCGCGGGGTGCGTCGGGAGGGGTCACGAGAGGGCGGAGCTGTTCGATGCCATCGGCGCCGGGATCCGACAGGTGGGGGGGGGGGGGGGGGCAGCCTGGGAGGGGGCGTTCGAGGAGATCACTCCTGGCAGCACTTGGGGCCTGTTCGGGGGGGGGCAGCGCGACGAGCGATGAGCCAGATGTTCGGCGCGCGCCCTCGCGATGATGCCGACCAAATCGTAAAACGCAGCGCGTGCATTTCGCTTCGAGTCACTCCGACGGCGACGTACGATGCGAGAGCGGCTGCGCGACGAACGCGGCGACATGGAATACGACTTCGCGCGAACTGAACTAGAGAAGTTACAGCGGCGCTCAAAACAGCCAGGGAGATAACCGAAAAGACGAAGAGCGAAGATAGTCGAGCTGATCTGGCTTGTCTACGAGGGGCGAAACTTTGCTGAGATGCACTGTCCACGGGTCCAGCACCGGCGGAGTGGGCGTGGCCCGAGGAAGCGGCGCCACTCGATGCCGAACACGAGCTGGCCCACGGCATGCGGGGGGCAGGAGTTAGCCCGACCACTTCTTGAGGGGGGCCTGGGCGCGCGACCGATAGACCGAGCCGCGACGCGTATTGGGCGTGCAGCACATGTCGAGGACACAATTTACCCGCTCCCATGCGACCACGACCTCCGAGCGATAGCAGCGAGCGACGCAGCATCCATGCTACGATATTGCAGAAAAGCGCGCAAACGACGGACCCGGCCAGCACGGGGGCCCCCGACCACCGTGGCCGGGCCCACCTTCGACCCCGCTCTCCACTTGGGCCCGACAGCGCTGAGCGAGTCTGTGGAGAAAAGGGTGATAGAAGCAGCGGAGGAACGAGGGGGCGAGGAGGACCTGGCAGACTACGCCATCTTGGGCCGTTGTCGGAGGGGTCGACAGCTGATGCAGAGGACGGGGTGGCAGAAGGGCGCGGCTTTAGGCAGGGGCGGGAGCCGTGGGGAGTACGAAGCAGCGCGTCAACAGCAGGTGAACGGTAAAGGCAGCGCGGTCTCACGACGCGGGCAGGGGCGAGCGCGCCGGGATAAGGGGCGCAGAATATGTCAGCACGCGAATGCGCGCGCCAGCCTATCCTTGATCGTTTCCATGAGCAGGGCAGAACGACGCAAGTCGCGCCGCTGGACTGGCGCGGATCGCAGGCCGCCCCCGCGGGGGGGGGGGGGGCAACAGCAACGGGGGGGTCCTTGGCAAGCGCGCATTAAAAGCGTGCGACTCCTTCAGTATGGCACGGCGCTCTGGCACGCCGCGATGTGGAGAGCCATCGACGCCCCCCCCTTCCCGCCCCCCGCCCACCCCCGCGGGCGCAAGGGGAGCTCCCACACAGATGCAAGGAAAATGCCATCATTTGTGTCTGCGCAGCGCAGTGGAGGGCCAGCGAAGGCGGCGTCGTCACGGCCGCGACCAACTATGATGGCACCAACGCATTCGCAGCCACAAATCGGGCGCTCTTGCGAGCAATCGCTCACATACGCGCCCACGAAAACGACGAGCGCTTTGCAGTCTCGGCCATGGACCATTCCACCCTTAGTTTTGCAGCCTCCGGCGGTCCAGTCGAGGTCGAATGTGCCGCAGGGGCCCAGATGGGCTTTCTCCTCTGCCTGCGGCAATTGACCGACGCCTACAGCATCTACGTCACTGTCACTCCTTGGCGGGAAGAAGAGCGCCACGACCCGAGCCAACAACTACACGATTCAATCAACCCCACCGGCGGAGCAACATTCGACTTCGCGCTCGACGCATTCATGGGCGACGTCGCGAGGGCGCGGAATTTCAGCCGGCTCACGCCGCGCGGCCATCGAAGCAGAGTTGAACACCACCACCGCACGGATAGCCATTGCCATGGCCAACGACGGCCGGGGCCTCATCCACGGGGAAAAATACAACCACTTGGCACATGTGGCGCCGGGCAGCTATGCAGCAAACAAGCATTTACGCAGAAGTAAACGCTTCAGGGATCGGCGCCGTGAGAAATGCGGGTACGAGGCCCATGTTTGCCTGCAGGTAAAGGGCTTGCAGGCGAGGTGCGCCGCCGTATAGCAGCAGTGCATGCGGCGCGGAGACCACGCGGCATGTTCTGGTCGTCAGATACATCCCAAAAGATCAAGTGCATGATGCTTATGGCGTTCGTAGTAGGAGCAGCGCTAGGCGGATTGACCCCTTTTACTGTTCTGCGTGCCCATGCCGACGCGCTAGACAGTGCGCTTGCGAAGCACATCGGGACGATGGCGGGAGGGGTTACGTCGTGGGAGAGAGGAGAGAGAGAGAGAGAGAGAGAGAGAGAGAGAGAGAGAGAGAGAGAGAGAGAGAGAGAGAGAGAGAGAGAGAAGAGAGAGAGAGAGAGAGAGAGAGAGAGAGAGAGAGAGAGAAAGAAGAGAGAGAGAGAGAGAGAGAGAGAGAGAGAGAGAGAGAGAGAGAAAGAGAGAGAGAGAGAGAGAGAGAGAGAAAAAAAAAATGAAACCAAATATATATATATATATAACAAACAAAAAAAAACGGCACGGCGAGGTGTAACACGAATGCCCAGGTTTTCCGCTACTGGAGGTTGGAAAGGACGGCTGTGGCCTTCAGAGTACTACGGTATAGGTGGTATCAGAGTTGGACACGCTACCCACGAGAGCACGGATCGGCAGTAGCAGCAGTATTCGGTACATCGAAGCTCGACGCCAGCCAGGGATTGCGACGTATGAGGGACGACAAATGGGTCGATACCAGCTCCACCCCATGGGCCCACCAGCACCTAGAGGACCTCCAGGCACTTGCATCGATAGGCGAGAGCATGGGATGGTTTGAAACAAGGACCTCGGATGTGGCGACGTGCAGACAAGGAGAGAGGAGGGACAGGGTGGAGGGGAGGAGGAGGAACTATTCAAACCGTACTGGTGCGATTATAAAACGAGGGGCGATCAGGGGCATGAGATGGTATGTGGACAACGGTTCCCCACCTATGCTGCGCTCGCTGGGCGTCGCCGAGAGACGCACCACGTGCGACCACTGGCGTCCAAAATAACGTCCGCGGCGTTGCAGCGCGTCTGCCAACCGACGGACGGCTGTGGATCATTGTATGACAGCGGCCCATCACCGCGGTATCTATCACACACCACTCCCGATGGCCCCAAGAGGTCCAGGCGCCTAGCACATTGGCATGCCGAATCTGTAACCAAGAGGCTCAAACTCTAGCGGGGTTTCAGGAACATTCCGATTCGCGAGCCCAGAGGTGAAGCAGCACGCAGTACCCATCCTCGTCACCACGGGCGACCAGAGCATGGTCTGGCGGATCGAGGGCGAGCGCGGAACGGGAAAGACCGCGGAGCCGCAGAGAGAAGCACGAAGGCGACGATTTCGGGCCAGGGCAAGGGCGGCAACGGCGGGGCACCCCTGGTGGAGGCGGAGGCGGAGGGGGGGGCGATGACGGGGGATCAGCGCGACGAGATGAAGGCCCTCCAGAAGCTGACCTCCCCAGAACAGCGCGGCGATCAGGGGCGCGAGTAACGGCGTCGGCGATTTCTGGCTGATCGGCCTCGCCAGCGACGCCGCCCAGTCCAGCCTCGCGACGGGGCGCGAGTGCGAGCGCAGGGCCAAGGAGCGCGGCAAGGGCCACAAGTTGGGGCCACCGCGCGGACGCGTAGCCGCCAGTTTCGTGGAAGGCCTGATCGAGTTCATGAACAACGACGTCGCCCTTCCAGAGCACATGAAACCAGTCCTGGTCACGCTCGATGAGTTCGCGACAACAGTCGACGGCGTTCGGGGGGTGAAGGTGACGACGGAGATCTAAGCAGTTCAAGGTGCAGCCGGCCTGCCAGGGCGACGACGCGATGGCCGACAGCGACCGCGCGACGAGGATTTCCCTCGCGATCAACGCGAGCCCGTTCTTCGGGGCAGCGCTCTACAAGGACAAGGAGGAGGGGGGCCAGCCCCAAGCGTTGCTCGGTTCCAGGCGGCGATATTCAAGCAGGCGACCAACGGGGCCATTGCGCGCCCGGGCGGGGCCAAGAGCGTTTCAGGAGGCCCAGGGGCGAGGCTCGAGAGGACCGTCGAGCGCCAGCTCAACAAGAAGCATTGAGTTCAGGATCGACCGAGGCACAAGCGCCTCCAGCACAGCGTCGCAGCCCGCCAGAGCCATCAGCTGACGCAGGCCCCGCGATGTCCGACAGCGCCAGTCCCGCCCGCTGGCCGCCCGCAGCGCCGCCAGAGACACGAGAAGAACATATAGCAATGGAAATCAGTCAGGACCTAGTGACCTAGTGCGACTCCAGGACCTACAGAACACTGCACGGTAACACGGTGGGTTTCATGGGCAATCTCGCACGCATTGCTAATTACTACAGGGACCTACGCACCAGGGCCTACTGCTCGGCGATGCAGTAACCAACGGGGGGGGGGGGGATTGCACGAGACCCCCCCGCCCAGAACACTGGGGGGCGGGAACCACCTCCCACCTTCCCCCCTCCCCCCGCCCCTCTCTGCGACGAGGCCAGAGGCTCGATGTGTCTGAACGGAGTCGATCCACGCGGCGGCCGGCCCCGCGGCCGCCCGATCCGCATGGCGAAGTCGACGAAGCAGCGCAGACGTCGCCAGCATCAGGATTGGTGGCGCATCATGCAATTACCTTGCTTCAGGCGCTCCACCTTGCCCTGCGTAGACAAGAGATCCGACACTTAGGGGTGAAGGCCACGCACCAGCTGCGCCAAGGCTTAGAATTCGCCCCCCCCCCCCCCCCCCCCGCAATTCGCGAGCTCCGACCCCGCGTGGTGCAGCGACTGAATTGGCAGTGCCAGCAGGTTATGAGATTTGCCGCAGGTCTAGCTGATGCGACCGCGCAGACGCCGAGCTTTGCCTTCGACAGAGCGAGCGAGAGCAGGCAGCATCCCATTAGCCAGCTCAACGAGGCATTCCTGGCAGCGCCCGAGACCGAAGACGAAGTCGAGTAGGTAGCGGCTGCTTGCGCGGAGAAAACAGGCACCCGTCTCCTGGAGGCCGTCGGAAGCTGCAGCGTAAGTTGAGACGGCGAAAACAAAGGGCGGCGCGACGTGGCGACGGACGAATAACCGACTATCAGTTTGCGCGCAGTGCGCGCGTGGCCCCACAGCGGCGGACAGCGTCAAGTTAAGGGAACTACTGCAGCTAATGACTCCGAGCCAACCAAGGGCACTGAGGACGCCGCCTATCAATGACCACAACTACGGTCCTCGTCCGTAGCTTTGTTCGGCTCAAACTTCCAACTTCGAGCTCCGCGACAGCGACGAGGAGCGACCTCGACCGGCAATGGGCGCCGGCGCGGTGGGAGGCCGCCCCCCGCGCTGGGCGAGTCCTGGCGGCGACGGTGGAGACCCGGCCCCGAAGATGCCACCCCAGCGCCCACAACGCCGAGGAGGCCAGCTCGAGCAGGTCATCTGCTGCATGGAGTACCAGCTCAACACGGCGCACGCGAGCATGCAGGTGGCCAGCGAGACCTACGAGCAGATCCAGGATCCCACCCTCATGACCGCCGCTGCGCTCCAACACCAGCAGGAACGACCCGCCGCCTGCCATGGGCGCTGGGCGAGCTCCCGCAGCCAGAACGTCTTCGAGGAGATGGGGCGCGCGCAGGGCATCGAGGTCATCGGCCACCAGCTGCCGAAGATCGCGCGCGCGATCCACGTCGCAACGGAGCTCCACGGGTGCATTACCGACTCGTCGCGCTTCATCCTCGGCCCGTTCCCGCGGGAATTGGACTGCGCTCGCAAGCAGAAGGGCGAGTTGGGCGGAGACTACCTGCAGCGGTCAAAAAGCCAGCGCGGCTTTGGACACGGCGCGGCGGGCGCGACGCAGCCAGCGCAGCAAACGCCAGCAGGGGCGGCCACCTACCAGCGCGCCGAGAGCAGCCAGCCGTCCGCTTCGGTCCAGGGATGGACCGCCAAGAAGTTCGCGCTGCAGGAGGCCCCCCCGCCGCAGTCCTTCCAGCGTGCGAGTAGAGATGCCCTGCTCGTGGGCCCGACGACGGCGGCGAAGGAAGGCCAGGGGCTTGGCAGCCTCGAGTGAAGAGGCGCGTCCACATGGATCGCAAGCCTGTCTCCCGACAGTCGTTGTTCGCTGCTGCCTGATCTAGCCTTTCTCAGCCGCGGCCAGTGAGGTGCGGCACTTCCATATGCAGAGCAGCAGCGAGAGAGAGAGAGAGAAAGAGAGAGAGAGAGAGAGATTGCACGCCTTTGAGAGCAGGGGTCGCGGGGGCGGGCACGATCGAAAAGTACCAGGCCGACCTTGTTTTAGCGCGCCTCCTTGCAGGGGGGAGGTGGGGCGATGGGGGGGGGTGACAGGGTGGGGAGCGGAGGCCCTCAGAGCTTGCCGCCCGCCTCTTTTGAAGGCAGCGGCAGGCTCCTGCTCTGACCCAGAATCTCGAAGGTGCAGGGGATCCTGCAGCAGGGCAGCGGTGCGGAGGCCCGCATGGCAGTTTCCCGCATAGCCTCGCCCCGGGCGGTTCATCAGGGCTGACGACGCTCGGACCGGAGGGGTTGCTTCCATGTCATTCCCAGTGGTCACGAGTGCCCGGAGTTGCAGACGGCCCGGCCCCCTTACGGCCATATCCTTATCTTTGTCCTCCTCCTCTTCCTCTTCCTCCCCTCTTCCTCCTCCCCTCTTCCTCCTCCTCTTCCTCCTCCCCTCTTCCTCCTCCTATTCTCACTGGGCCGCTTTGCTCTTTGGCCTTCTAGGTGCAGTCTTGGGGGCCTCTTTAGCCGTTTTGGAGCGTTGGGAAGCCGGAAGGGCGGCGAGAAAGCGAAAAACCTTCAAACACCGCAGAACGATCAATGATATTTGCTTCTCGCGGCCCTCTTGGGAGGCCTCTTGAGGCGTCTTGGAGGCCTCTTGGGCAGTCTGGGCGCCATCCACAGCGTCTTGGAGCGATAGTTCGACGAGTCGGGGCCCTCTTGGACCGTCTTCATGGCCTCTTGGGACCCGCTTGGCCCGACTTGCTGCCTTCTTGGGCCGGACAAGTTCATGCGAAAAGCCGCGGGGCAGCCCGAAGGAACCGCGGCGAGTCCAAACAGATCTCGGCATCTTGGGTTCAGACTCCGCAGGACTCAGGACTGAGGCCCCAGGGGTTAGGCAAAGGACTCGAGGTTACGCCCATTCCGTGGGAGGCACAGTGGCAGATTATTGTGTAGAAGTGAGAAGTCAAAATCAGTTTACCATCACGCGCCATGCTTCTACATGCCACATGCATCCATCATGATGCCACCCCCTTGTAGGGGAACTGAAGTGAAAGGGGCGGTATTCCCACACCCAGATCTCCCGTCTAAGTAGGTCGAGCCAATACCTCTCCCGAGCCATTTTCCCGCTTTCAGCTCTCACGAAAGATGGCCAGACATTGCGACGTTGGGGGGCGCTGAGGATTCGAAAGAAGAAATATTCGGGCCCGAGGAGAGATGCAATATGCAGGAACAGACGGCAAACACGATGGTTCGAAACCCAGATGAGGGGCAATGTTTAGGAACATGCGTATAACGCAAAAGCAGCCGAGCCCCAGTCGAGAAGCAACGTATAATAACACTGGAAGACACACTGGATCCGAACCCCAGGAGAGGGACAATTAATGAGAACACGCGCGCAGTTCAAAGGATTCGAGCCCCAGGAGCGGGACTGCAAAACCTATGGGGGGTAGGAAAAAAAAACATCCCCCGAACGTCTATCAGAAACAACAACGTCTCTTGGGGTCTCTTGTGGGCGGGGGGGGCCGAAGAGCGTTCCTCGAACTCATGTCCCAATACGGAAAAATCATGTCCTGGGGCTTCCTGGGGGCGGGAGGGCCGACCAAACGCTGATTACCCGAACACGTATCCCAACACAGAAGAGTGTCTCCTGGGCCCCCCCGAAGGGGCCGAAAGAGGCGCTCCCCGAGCACATCTCCAGTGCAGGCCGTGCGTACGAGGCGCGCCTCCGGCCGTGGCGCGCCTCGGGGCTTCTTGGCGCCTCCTGGGAGTTCGGGAATCCCTGCGGAGCGCTCCTGGGAGCCCAGGACCGCCTCCGCCTCCTCCGCCTCCTCCGCCTCCTCCTCTGATGCTTCTTCGACCACCCTGCTTTTCTTCTTTCTCTTCCTGTCTTCCTGCTGGTGACACTTCCTCTTCTCTTGCCTGCGCAGGCTGGAGTGCGATTCCTCTTCTCACCCCTTCTCCCTCCTCTTCTTCTTCTTCTTCTTATTATTCTTCTTCTTCTTCTTCTTCTTCTTCTTCTTCTTCTTCTTCTTCCTCTTCTCACTCCTCTTCTCCCTCCCGCACCTGCCTGTTGCCCTCCCGCTGCCCTCCGCTCGCCGTGGGGGGCGCCGCCCCCGCGCGGACCGCAGGTGGTCACGTCGCGGCCGCCGGTGATGCGGGAGTCCACGCAGGCCTCGGGGGCCCTGAGACGGGGGTCAGTGCAGACGGGGGACAGGCAGGGTCTCCTCCTCCTCCTCCTCCTCCTCCTCCTCCTCCTCCTCCTCCCTCCTCCCTCTCCTCTTCAATCGGAGGTCAGCCAGAGCGCCAGATCTTGCAGGATCCTGCAGAGCCTTGGTTGCACTGACCCAGGCCAGCGCGCAGGATCCTGCAGGATCCCGCAAAGCGGGTTTGCGCTGACCTTGGTGAGTCCGTCCCCGAGCAGGCCTTGCTCGAGGGCCTGTTTGGCGCTGACGTGTTCAGCGCGATGCATTTCATCGGCCCCGGCGAGAAGGAGCGGCGCAGGAGGATCGGAGGAGAGAAAAATCGCACGAGCATGAATGGACTGAGCTGCGCGCGGATTTCTCGGATCTGCGTCGGAGCCCCCGGGCGGCGCCTCCGGCACCGCCCCTGGCGTGCTTCGCGCGCCAGGTAGGGAGGCCGAGCGAAGATCCAAGCAGTCCGCGCGGACCTCCAAAAGTTTATGTTCGTGCAGTTTTTTGCTGCTCTAGACTAGAGGAGGTGGGGGGGGCCAGGACGAGGACCAGCAGAAGGACCAGTAGGAGGAGGAGGCGCATGAGGAGGACCAGTAGGAGGATAAGGCCAGGAGGAGACCAGTAGGAGGAACAGCAGGAGGACCAGGAGGAGGCCAATAAGGAAAATGCGCTAGTGGATCACCCTGAATACATTAAAGGGAGGGGGGGTCCAGAACCCGCCCCCCCCTTTCCCCCCCTCCCCCCCTTGGCGCTGGAAAGGGGGGGGGGTCGGACCCCCCCCCCTCGTGTAGGGAGTACGGAATTGTAGGGAGTGGTGAGTAGTGAGTAGTGAGTTAGTGCGTAGTGAGTAGTGAGTATTGGGTGGTGAGTAGTGGGTAGTGGGTGGCGAGTAGGGAGTAAGGAGTAGGGGGTGGGGAGTAGTGAGTAGTGAACAGTGAGTAGTGTGTACTGATAAATGAGTCGTGAGTGGCGAGTAGTGAGTAGTGAGTAGCGAGTAGCGAATAGTGAGTACTGAGTGGGGAGTAGGGAGTAATGAGTAGTGGGTAGTGAATCGTGAGTAGTGAGTGGTGGGTGGCGAGTAGTGATTTGTGAGTAGCGAGTAGTGAGTAGTGAGGAGCGAGTAGGGCGTAGTGAGTAGTGAATAGTGAGTGGAGAGTATTCAGTAGTGAGTAGTGGGGAGTGATTAGTGAGTAGCGAGTAGGGAGTAGCGAGTAGCGAGTAGGGAGTAGGGAGTAGGGAGTAGGGAGTAGGGAGTAGTGAGCAGTGAGTAGTAAGAACTGGGTAGCGAATAGTGGGTAGTGAGTAGCGATTGGTGAGTAGTGGGTAGTGACTAGTGACTAGTGAGTTGTGACTAGTGACTAGAGACTATGTAGTGACTAGTGAGGAGGGAGTAGTAAGTAGTGAGTAGTGAATCGTGAGTAGCGGGGAGTGAGTAGTGAGTAGCGAGTATGGGAGTAGCGAGTAGTGAGTACTGGGTTCTGTGTAGTCAGTATTGTGTAGGGAGTAGCGAGTAGTGGGTAGTGAGTAGTGATGTGTGGGCAATGAGTAGTGAGTAGTGGACAGTGGGTAGTGGGTAATGAGTAGTGATTGTTGAGTAGTGAGTAGGGAGTAGCGAGTAGTGCTTAGTGAGTAGTGAGTATGAAGTAGTGAGGAGTGAGTAGGGAGGAGGGAGGAGGGAGTAGTGAGTAGGGTGTAGTGAGTAGCGAGTAGTGGGTGGTGGGTAGTGAGTAGTGGATAGTGAGTAGTGAGTCGTGAGTAGTGAGTAGTGAGTAGGAGTAGTGAGAAGTGAGTAGCGAGTAGCGAGTAGTCAGTACTGGGTAGTGAGTAATGAGTAGTGAGTACTCTTCGGGGCTGGGGTTAGTGATTGGGGTAAGGATTAGGGGCTTGGTTAGGGTGGGGACTCGGGGTACGGGTGGCGGGGGTCGGGTTCCGGAGTCAGGGGGCGGCGTGGCGAAAGGTGGGGGGGGGGGGGGGGTGCAGCCAAAGGGGGGGAGGGGGGGTCGGACCCCCCCCCTTTTGAAAGGGGGGGAGGGGGGGGGGTCCCGACGACGGATCGGGGAAAGAGGGGGGGAGGTCCCCGACGACGGATCGGGGAAGGGGGGGAGGGGGGGGGTTCCGACGACGGATCGGGGAAGGGGGGGGGTCCTAACCCCCCCCCCCCCCCCTTGGGGAGATCCAGCGGCGCACCCTCGCCAATAAGACTAAAGGGCCAGGAGAAGGAGGAGGACCAGGAGGAGGACGAGCAGGAGGAGGAGGCGCACCTCGGCTCCTCACGGCGCGTTGGCCGCGACGGGGCGGTTCTGTGTAGGCTCGCGTGGCATGGACGTGCAGTGCCACACTGGTGAAGTGAAGCGGAGCCAGAAGATCTCTACAAGCCCGTCGTTGAGAGTATGCATTTGTTCCAAGTCTCTTAGATGGGGTCCGAGTAGATGGGGTCGAAGAGTCGCGCCGCATCGCCGATGCATGCCCGATGCGGCTCGATGTGGAGCCCGATTTGCTTCACGTTGACTTCGCCGATGCAGCGCCCACGTCGACGATGCGTCGCCGGTGCATCGCTGATGCATCGCCGATGCATCGCCGATGCATCACCGATGCATTGGAGGTGCGGCGCGATCCTCCGACCCTATCTAGGAGGCAATTATACATCCAGATCTAAATCCACTCTGGGCGCCTTCCTACTTCAAAAGTCTAGCGGTGTTCCCTCTTACCTTCTTTTACAGTGGGATGGGCGGAAGCCCAATCTATTTCCACCGCTGTCCTGTTTCATGTGCCGACCCATTTCTTCCGACAAACGGATATTGTTCTGCGCCCCTCGCAGCATCCGTGCGACCGGCGCCAGGGCTTGACTTGCCGCAACATTGGCGCCGCGGCCCTGGTGGACGATCAGCTACACAACGTGGTGGACGCCACCAACCACGGCGTGCAGTGCGTGCTGTTCGATCTGAAGGGCGGCTACCCCTGGGGCGCCGTCGGGGCGTGGTCTTGGGGAGAGCGCCTTCTCTCAGGAGGGGAAAAACACACACAGACACAATTAATCCTCGATTCCCCAGAAATTATGGGAAGATATGGGAAGTGGGGGGGAAGACGAGAACCCTAAAAATATTGGAAAATATGGGGAATAATTTGAGTTGTGTGCATTTATTTGTGTGTCCTGGGGCCCCTTTATTCTCTCCGGCCGAACGAGAGGGGGGGATAGGGAAAGGGGGGGGGTACGAAATCTGCTGCACGCAGCTGGTTTTGGCCCCGCCGACGGGCCCATTCCTCGATGCATGGGCGCCTCCCGGCGCCGGGAGGCGCCGGGAAAGTCAGCTACGTGATCTGATTCTCAAATCCCCCCCTTTGCTATCCCCCCCTTTCGCCCGAGCTTCACCACAAGCAGACATCCGTGTTCAGGGGGCGAAGGGTGGAGACTGAGGCAGAGCAGGAAACAAAGGAGAAGGAGGACGGGAAGAGGAGGAGCAGCAGCAAAAGGCAGATGGAGGAACATAGAGTCATCCGTGCGTCGACCACGTGCATTCTCCTTCGTATTGATTGCGTCGTTATGCTTCCCTCTACTCGGCCATGCTTCCAGTCGATGTTGGCGCACCCTGATGTTGGTCTTGCTCCCTTTTAGGGGTGGTCATGTAACATTCCCTCGCGGGAGGCCAGGGAGCATCTCTTCCCCTGGAAGGTGTGAGCTGGTACACGTCCTCGGTGCCGTCGGCTGTTCAGCATGGGGCGTTCCCCTCTACCTCAGTTCATTTTCTCCTTCTCTGCATCCCTTCGCCAGCTCCCTCATCCGCCCTCCGTCATCCTTCCTCCCTCATCTCTCCTTTCTCCCCTCATCTGAAAATCCTCGCCTCCCTCTTCCCGCTTGCTCCTCTTTCCTTGCCGATGCCGCTTGCGCTATGAGTCTAGTTACGCTGTCACCGCAGGCCGACGCTAGTCTAGTGGAAAGTAATCATACCATCATACCACATCACCCAACTCCACCCCACCGCATCATACGTTGGTATTCGAGCATAGGTAATCCAGGGGAATGGCCGCACGTCGTCCCCCGTGCCCGCCCCCCCTCTCCCCTCCCTCTCCTCCTCTTCAGGACCCGCGGGTTGTGAGGGTCGGGTGCTGCTGGAGGTGCCCGGAGGACATGTGGCCTGTGTTGGGGCGACAATGACCCGGGGCTTAACGCATGGAGACTGGCTTCGGTGGGGTGAAGGTCCCGTCGAAAGAAGAAAAGAAGACGCCACAGGAAGGGATGTAAGAGGAGGACCCAGAAGGATGCCACGGTAGTGTTGATTCGAGGCTGGTTTGGGTTGAGGCAAGCGTGCCTTTGCAACAAGACTCCAGCGGAAAGGGGAGCAAGCGGGGTTCGCCAGAGGGTGCCATGAGGACGGAAGGGTCAGCGATGGGAAAATGTAACTATATTGTGCGCCACTGCTAAAGCTGCATGCGTGGTCAGCTCTGAGTAAAGAGCGGCTTGGCGAGACGTGGGGAAACCAAGGCATCATCGAAAGAGGCGGGAGGTGCTGGGTGCTTGAGGGTCAAGAATCTTGACCCTCAAGCACCCCTCCTCCATATCTTGACTCAAGATATGGAGGAGGGTCGCCAGTGTTAGCGGCGGTGCAGGGTTGGTTCTGGCGGGGCGGTATGTTTTCGAAACGCGCAGGGGGCGGAAGGTGCCGGGAGGGTCCTGGGGGGAACTTGGGGCTGGGGGGGGCGGGCGCGGAGGGTGTCAGGAGGATGACAGTAATTTTGGTCTGTCACGGCGGTGGGCGAATACGTTCAATGTAGGGAACTCAGCGCAAGGGGCGCCTGAGGACGCCAGAGGGCGAGCGAGCTGGAGGAACCAGAATTATTAGTGTCGGGCCTGGGCAGCACGTTGGCCTCGCAAGCCTCTAGGTTCGCGCATTCTTCGAGCCGATGCCTGAGATGCGTGAGCGCGTGCGTCGGTGATGGGAAGCACCGCGACCCGCGCGCTGGCTCAGGAGAGTCCAGCATACTTCGCGCTCTCGTGGCCGCACCCGCCCCCTCCCACTCCCCTCCCCGCTCCCTCGCGCAGCAGCACTCGCGCTCGCTGGGCGCGCAGGTGCACGGCCGGAGGATGTGCCTCCGGGGGTGCAGCGGATGGAGAACTGGTCCAGTACCTGCTTGTTCCTGCTCTCGGTGCGCGGGCCGCCCTTCCCTCCGCTGTGGGCTGCCCCAGCGCGCGTCGCCCCTCGCCCCATCGCTGCCCCGTCTTCCCTCCCCGCCTCCTGTGCTTCGTTCTCCCTCGTCATCCCTCCGTTGCTCATGTCTTCATCGCCCTTACCTCACGTTCGTATCGTCTCCTTACATCCCATCCCGACTCCTCGCTTCCCTCCCGTTCCCTGTTCCGCGTGCTCCCGCGTCCCTGTTCTTTCTGATTTCTTGCGCTCCTTTCCCCGGCCCTGTCGTCTCCCCCTTCTTGCCCTCCCTTCTCCCTCCACTGGTCCTCTGCTCTCCGCCTCCTTGTCCAGGGTGGAGGTGCAGGGATAACATACCAGTTGCAACGCGGGTGTGTATGTCATGCTACGTTTAATTCGGGCATGTCCCTCTACAGGAGGAACATTCAGAAATAATCAAACTAGCAGGGCGAAGGACCCAGTCATATACAGTTGTGAGCACCGTCGTTGTATGCACCGCATTCGGGGGAGC
>CAUYUJ010019393.1:792250-812250 GCA_963575745.1 Prorocentrum cordatum | reverse complement strand
ATGCTGATGATGATGCTGATGATGATGATGCTGATGCTGATGCTGATGTTGATGCTGATGATGCTGATGCTGATGATGCTGATGCTGATGCTGATGATGATGGTGGTGGTGGTGATGATGATGATGCTGATGCTGATGCTGATGCTGATGCTGCTGATGATGATGCTGATGATGATGATGCTGATGATGATGATGCTGCTGATGCTGGTGCTGATGCTGATGATGATGATGATGATGATGATGCTGCTGATGATGATGATGGTGATGGTGATGGTGATGGTGATGATGCGTGATGATGATGATGCTGCTGATGCTGATGATGATGAGGAGGAGGATGAGGATGAGGATGAGGATGAGGATGAGGATTAGGATGAGGATGATGATGATGAGGATGAGGATGAGGATGACGACGACGACGACGATGATGATGATGATGATGATGACGACGATGACGATGACGATGACGATGACGATGACGATGACGATGACGATGACGATGACGACGATGATGATGATGATGATGGTGGTGGTGGTGGTGATGATGATGCTGCTGCTGATGCTGATGCTGATGCTGATGCTGATGATGATGATGATGATGATGATGATGATGCTGATGCTGATGCTGATGCTGATGATGATGATGATGATGATGATGATGATGATGATGAGAAGGAGGAGGAGGAGGAGGAGGAGGAGGAGGAGGAGGAGGGAGGGGGCAGCGCGAGGAGTGTACGCGGGGACCGTCCTTTCAAAACGAGGACCCAACACAACAGGACGGTTGGGAAACATAGTCTGGGGGCGATGTGTTGACCATGTTTGACTATTTCTGCGTATTGTTTTGACTATCTTTGATTATTCTTCTAAAGTCCGCCTGTAGGGGGGGCATGCCAGACCTAATGCTATGTGGTGATTTCCTGTACGGCAGTCGAGTCCTCGCGTGTGCGCAGGAATCGGAGAAGAAACAACGGCGTGAACATCAATTTCGGAGCTCCGCGCAGATCTCTTGGATCGGCGCGGGACCCCCTGGCGTGCGGAACGCGCCAGCGTCAGAATCTCCGAGCCTCAGACAGGAGGCTTCTACAACGGAGTTTCGGTTGCGGCGACATGTTAGAAATTCGGAGTGGGTGGGAACATGTGGAAACACACGCGTGCACGCCGGTCGTTGAAAGTATGTATATGTGTGTATATATATATACACATTTTGGGGATGCCCAGATTCTAATCTATTTCAAATCGCCTTCCTACTTCAAACACCGATCTGCTGTTGCCGCGCATTGTTATGTTATTAATCGCTTCGCTCATTCCGCCGGCCCATATTGTCGCACCGTTGTGGGCTAGCCGAGTTTTGGGGCCTCTTGGGGGCCGTTTTGGGGCCTTTGGGGCCTCTTTTGGGCCTCTTGGGCGCCTCTTGGGGCGTCTTGGGGGCCTCTTGGGGGCCTCTTGGGGCCTTTTTGGGGCCTCCTGGGCGCCTTCTGGGGCGGAGGGCTCGATTTTTCAGTTCTCGGTTCCCCTCTTGAGCCCCTCTTGGGCCCGTCTTGGGGCCTCTTGGTCCGTCTTGGGCGGCACTTGGGCCGTCTTGGGGGCCCTCCTGGGCCGTTCCGGGGCCGTCTTGGGAGCCTCGTGGGCCGTCTTGGAGCGGTCTTGGGGAGCCTCTTGGGCCGTCTTGGAGCGTCCGGAAGCCGAAAAAGCCAGAACGCAAAAAACATAGAAAAAAACAATGAAAATCAACGATTTTGGCCTCTTGGGGCCCTCTTCGGAGGCCTCTTGGAAGGCCCTTGGGGCGTCTTGGAGGCCTCTTGGGCTGTCTTGGGGCCCTGTTGGGCGTCTTCGGGCGATCTTTGGCCGTCTCGGGGCCCTCTTGGACCGTCTTGGAGGCTTCTTGGGGACCTCTTGGCCCGTCCTGGGGCCCTGTAACAGAACTCCGGCATCTCTGGCCCGACCTTGCCGGGGACTTGCCGGGACCTTGCCGGGGTACTTTTCGTCTGGGGACCCCCAGGGGCCGCCCCGCGCGCGCGAACTAGAAATACTGTTAACCAGGTACCGGAGATCTTAGCACGCCCTGGCCCGTTGGGCCGGCGAATTCCAGGGGCGTCTTCAACCCAATCTACCTTACCCTCCTTCCTACTTCATGCTTTCACCTACTTCTCCCGAACGACGTGTACATTTGAACCAGATAGTATAATTTACACACTTGTTCCACATGTATTGCGTGCTGAATTTGCTTAGCTCGGAGGGCCCCCCAACGCAAGAGACAGGTAACGAAACAAGACTCATCAACCGATAGTTTACATTGTAGCGGAGCTCGGTTGCCCCCTGATCCACAGAACCTGAGCTCGCGCCTCGTAGCTTCAACCCGCTGCATTGGCGGGTGCCGCGATGGCAGATGTCGTCGACGTTCGCACGGACATTGGGTTTCAGCGACTCGACGGCACAGACGAACGATGGGGAGGCTAGTGTCTCAGGTTCGAGGCGTACACGGCTCTGTTTGGTTCCGAGGGCTCCATAATCGAAGCCTCCGAGAGCGGGAGTCCCATTCTGAGCGACCCCGTTCTGAGCGGGAACCTCTGAGCGGCCAAGCAATTGAGCGTTCGCCTCTGGCATCTACTGATCACGCGGCACGATGGAAAAACAATGGGCGTGATCAGGCTGGCTCGCAAGAGTGGCTTGGAGCCGTGGGAGCAGCTCAATATGGAACACGAGAGCAGGACGGGCAACAGGTTGACGGCAATGCTGCGCTTCATCGTGAGTTTTAGGACAAGAGGGCCAAGGACCGCGAAGTTCGACTTGATTTGTTCCAATCGCCCACGGCTTGGGAGGCAGTTTTGGCGGAGTACATCGACCAGAGTGGAGAGGTGGTCTCGCATAGTGTCAAAGACATATCGCGAGATGTGCTGCAGACCCAGAGGAGGTCAAGTTTTCGTTCACAGGTGCTCGCGGCCACCAGCCAGGGCCACGCCTTCAACGCCGTCGACGTCGGCGCGGGCGTTGTACCGATGCAGATCGTCGGTGTGACCAACGGCGGTCGCGGCAGCAAGGCTGGCGACAAACGCAGGAAGAAAGGTGGCGTGCTTACCAAGGACAAGCGGGAAGGACGCCAAGACCAACAAACAAGAAAATGAAGGACGGAGACGAGGCAGGAGATGGCCGCGGCGGCTAGGCGAGCAGCCAAGGACTTGGCATTTCGCATCTCGCCGGCTCACGCGGATGTCGCGGGAAGTGGGGCCACGAGCGGGCGGCCTGAAGGAAGAGGGCCCACGGCGAGAAGACTGCCTCGCAGCAGAGTGGAAGCGCAAAGGCCGTCTCGGACACCACTGGCGCCGCGGACAGGAACCGCCGCAGCGACCGCGGGATACCATGACGAGACCGAGGTTGCAGGTGAGCCCTAGGTCTTCGTGGTCACTGCCGACGACGAGGGCACAGTGGCCAAGGTTTGCGTAGTGGCGTGTGTCGACCAAGTCGGCGACGAGCACCTGTGAAGGCCGAAGTTTGTCCCCGAAGCTCCTGTCGCGAACGCCCCGCAGGCCCCGAAGCTTCGCGACGCGCAGAACAAGCCGGTGCCCGCGAACGGGCTCTGTTCAGTTGAGATCATCATGCAGGAGGGAGCCCAGACGACGGCGGACTTTTGGTGGCCCGTGCAAACGACGATCTTCAGGGCGTCGGGAACCTGCTGAGGCAGCGCTTCCGCTTCGACCTGGGCATGGGGAAGGGGCGCTTCATGTCGAATGGCCATCAGAGCGCGCAGCTCGAGCTCGAGGGGAACAGCCGCCCGGCCACCTTGGCCGAGCCAGCGAAGGGGCGCTACACAGCGATGACTAGCGCAACGGCAGAGCACCCAGCGACGGCGTCCGTTCTCTCGGCAAAGAGATCGGCAGGGGCCCTCGGGATGCGTCTCCGCGCCTCCGCGAGCTGTTCCAACCGATCTACGGCTCGGAGGTCGACGCGGGAGAGGCCCATCGTCGCTGCGGCTGCGCACCGACGGAGGCCGAGAAGGAGCGCCGGGCGGCGAGGCGCGAGGAATTCAATATCCAGACCGATCCCGTCGAATCGCGGGAGCTGGCCGTTCTTGAGGCGGGATGAGGGCGGGGCGTGACTTCTGTTTGCGCAATATGCGACCACTACAATGCACTCGCCCAATTCCGATGTGTCGGGCGCTTAATCCAAATATCTTTGCAGTCCACTGCTGCGTTCCAACCCGTAGTGCTAACCCCATGATCGCAGCTCATATTTTGAAGCCCGCACCACAGCCTCACACTACCCCCCGTCTCTTGCAGCCGCCGCAACAACGTTCAACGCGGTGCCGCTCGCTGTGCCCACAGCGTCGCCATAGTAGAGATTTAGCGCCCACTACAAACCCTACTGCAGCCCAGGTGCAGTCCTTGCTGCATGTCTTGTGACATCGCTTGCGACAGAGCCGACCCGACCCCCCCCCGCCGCAGCCGCCCCTACTGGCCGAGACACACCCCTTGCTGAAGCCAAGACTAAGGGTGCGCCGCAGTCCCTGCGAATGCCCTCCTCACGGCAGCCCGCGCCGTAGTTTTGACACCACGTCCGACCTCAGCGCCATGCGACATCGCAAATTACAAGACCACGACAGATCCTTTTTCAAAAACAACTACAATTCTTGGAACAGCGCCGGCCACAACCCGCCCCATTCGCAACCCTCACGACGTACCACAGCGCGCATTGCAATCCGCATTGCAGCCCATATCTCACCCAGCACTACGGGGCATACGTCTGTGGAGAAGGGGGTTGGACTTCTGGGGCCGCGGACGGTAAAAACCAGAGCGGGGGATGTCATCGAAAGGGTCCCTGGCCCAAGGTGTCCCCAGGATTCCCGAAGAGGCCCAGATGGCCTCCGGAACGCCTACATCTACAGACAAGGCCCGCGCCCTCTAAGAAGCAGGGGTGCTACGAAGAAACGTTCCCCCCTCCCCCTACCTTGTCTGCGCGTGGCCGACAGTTCCCACCCCCCTTTGCGCAACGCCGCGAAAGGAAAGAGAGTGCGGATGCGGCGCGCCCGCGGGCACCCGGGGCCCTGGCGTCGAGGCCCTGTCGCCTCGAGGGATGGCAGGCTCGGAGAGGTACAAGCCCTCGGACGTCGCCGGCTGCTTCAAACCCTAAGAATGTGAGCGCCCCAAATGGGGACAGAAAATGTGGGTACGATGCCCAACAAGATATGTTGCCCCAGACCGACAGCGCCCGCTGCTGGGCAGGAGGCCTCCAGTCTCAAATGGACAACATCTGCAGGGACACCGACAGCGAGTCTGGTTCAAAATGAGCAGGAAATATTGTCGGTCATTGTTCCTACGAGTTCCGTCTCCATTTCGATCGCCCCGAGAGGAGGAGTCCTGGCCCAACGGTGTGCCCCCAGCTTTTTGCTGCACTTCGGAGCCACAGGAACCTTCTGGGCTGCGTCTGGCGCCTCTGGAGAGGTAGCTTCCTCCTTCGACGCCTCCCCCCCTCCCCCTTAAGTTTGCCCCTTTGGGTGCGCCGCCAGAAATGTGCACCTCTTGTGCCTGCAGGGAGCGCTCAAGGAGGAGGAGGAGGAGGAGGAGGAGGAGGAGAAGGAGGAGGAGAAGGAGGAGAAAAAGGAGGAGGAGAAGGAGGAGGAGGAGGAGGAGAAGGAGGAGCAGGAGGAGGAGGAGGAGGAGGCCCCAGGGGCCGAGAGCGGGCACCCAGGGTGCTCCCGACCACGGATCGCCCACCCAGAAGCCACGCCCAGCCCATCTCCTCCTCCTCCTCCTCCTCCTCCTCCTCATTCGTCGGCCTCCTCCTCCTCGGCCTCCTCCTCCTCCTCCTCCTCCTCCTCCCTCCTCCTCCTCCTCCTCCTCCTCTCCTCCTCCTCCCCCCCCCTCCTCCTCCTCCTCCTCCTCCTCCTCCTCCTCCTCCTCCTCCTCCTCCTCCATCTGCATCCTTTCATCTTGGCATCGCTCGGACGTGTGCATTTTTCCTTCGGCGAGGACCGTCGAGGAGCATCCTTGCTCATCTGGCGAAAAAAAAAAAAAAAAAAAAAAAAAAAAAAAAAAAAAAAAAAAAAAAAAAAAAAAACACGCACGAAACCGAAAAAAACACAGGGGATGGACGTCCGAGCGATGCCCAGTTATGGCCTGCCTGAAGGGCCCCCGGGGGACCAGAAGGGGCGCGAAAGGGTCACGTCTCCCCCCGCCCGAGCCATCCGCATCCTTTTGCGCCCTGCAGGGGGCCCCTGGGGCCCAGAAGGGACGCGAAAGGTGCATGCCCTCCCCCGCACACACGCACGCACGCACGCACGCACGCACGAAAAAACACACACACACACATTCAACCACACACACACACACGCACACACACACACACACACACACACACACACACACACACACACACACGCACGCGCAAGCACACGCACACGCACACGCACGCACACGCGCACGCGCACGCGCACGCGCACGCGCGCACACACACACACATTCTCCCACGCACACACACACACACACACACACACACACACACACGCATTTGTTCTATCGCCTCCCTTCTGCCTTCTGCGACGCCCCACTCACCTGCATCCTCACGCGCCCTGCAGGGCCAAGAATAGGGCACGAGTGGTGCACGCCCCCCCCCCCCTCCCGCGCATCGCCCCCCCCCCCCCCCCCATGAAGCATCGCCAAGGGAGTGCCGCATTCGCGTCTTCCCCCCCGCCCAGGTCGTCAGGGAGGCCTCCAGATCAGCGGGCTCGAGGCGCCGGCGCCGCCTTCTTCGGGGGCTGTGGTGGAGGGCTGTGCTCGCCCGGTGCGCCTCGTGCACGGCCGCTCGGGGCGGAGGGCGGGGCCCAGGGAAGGACCAGTGCAAGCCCAAAGCTCATCAGCGATGCTGGAATAAGCGTTCCCTCCAAGCTCTCAGTTCGTAGGCCCCATGCAAGAATTCAGTTCCACAGGAGAGCGCCCCGTTGGGAGAGAACCGTTGGAAGGTTTTGAAGCGTCCCAATGCACTTCTCGGGACTCCAACAGCACGAATCGATTTGACTGTTGCGTCTTGACGTGCCTGAATCGCGCTAGATCACCATTCTTTCTTTTCAGCACTGCCAATCAACGGAACTGTTGCTTATTGGGAATCCTGACTCGTTCCAAAATACCGCTTCTGATACGCCAAACATAGGAATTTGCGAAGTGTTTGCAAATATTTAGGTTTTTTTTTAATGTGCGCGGCGCTAAAGCAGCATTTTGAACAACTGGACCGCCCTCCATCCTTGACATGGCGAACATGTCATAAGACGAATTCGCGCGTAGTTAGGACGAGAGCCACATGTTTGAAACGACCCGCCCTCAACCCATGACAGCCTTACAATGTTTCCTTACAATGTTTGAAGGCGATTACGCGCGGCGCTCAGGCGAGAGCCGCATTTAGGAAGCGGTCTGCCCTCCATCCGTGGTATCAGTGCCGATACCTAGGCTTCAGGATCAGAAATAGTACGGAAGTCCCAGGCGGAACGCCCAGCCCGCCCTTCGAACTGGCCTCGGGGTGCGACAGGGAGGAGTTAGGTATAAGGACAAGAGTGGAGCAGGAGGAGGAGAAGGAGGAGAACGAGGAAGAGGAGGAGCTTCTGTGGGCTCCTCGAGGCCAGAGGCTATGTGGTGCCATGCCCGAGGCTATGTGGTGCCATGGAGGAGGAGGAGGAGGAGGAGGAGGAGGAGGAGGAGGAAGAGGAGGGGGAGGAGGAGGAGGAGCTTATTTGAGCTCCTCGAGGCTATGTGGTGCCATTTTTGGCAGTCTCAGGGCTGTCAGGCCCTTGGGGGATCTCATGGCCTGGCGAGCAATGTGGGGAGACTCTTTGCATGACGGGGCCTTGATGAGCTCGGGGGGGCCCTAAACACTGCCCCCTTCAAACTCTAGGCCTTGCAGATGGGGTCAGAGTACAGGGGTCGGACGATCGCGCCAAATCGCCGATTCATTGCCGATACGGGTCGATGCGGAGCCAGATTTTCTCCACGCCGACGTCGCCGATGCACCGCCAACCTCGCCGACGCATCACCGATGCATCCGCGATGCGGCGCGAACCTCCGATCCCATGTACTCGGACCTCATGTGGCGGCCTCTACAGACAGGATTGTGGACGTCGGGGAGGAGGGGCGAGACGGGGGAGGGGGACAGCCAATCCTTCCGTGCAAATTGAGTGTTTGGATCTCACTGCTGGAGCCACCCAGCGCAAGGCAGGGAGGCGGGCTGAGACCCAGCGTACGTCGAGTTGGAGAACGACGGCAAATCGATGGTTCGTCGAATCTGCCCAGAATGCGTAGAATGCTCCGTAGATCTACGGAACACTCTACGCAGGTCAGTGTGGATTCGACGAAAAAGCAATCTCGGGGTAAACCAATTCTGTAGTCGATCTCCTATTTGAGAGCTGTACTGATCAACCTGGTCAGCCGGGGGCCAGTGGGGCCCAGTCGGAGTGGGGGCCATCGCACACGCCGCACACGCCGCACACGCCGCACACGCCGCACACGCCGCACACGCCGCAAACGCCGCACACGCCGCACACGCCGCACACGCCGCACACGCCGCACACGCCGCACACGCCGCACACGCCGCACACGCCGCACACGCCGCACACGCCGCACACGCCGCACACGCCGCACACGCCGCCCACGCGCGCGCACGCGCGCGCACGCGCACACGCGCACACGCGCACACGCGCACACGCGCACACGCGCACACGCGCACACGCGCACACGCGCACACGCGCACACGCGCACACGCGCACACACGCGCACACACGCGCACACACGCGCACACACGCACACACACACACACACACACACACACACACACACACACGCCCATGGGGAGGGCGGCGGAGGGCGGTATGAGTGCGTGCTGCCAGATGGAGGTCCGCACTCGAGAGGGAGCCTCTGCCTGGAGTCCGGCAGCCCGCACCCGCACCCACAGCCAGTCCTCTTCAGACCCCCCCATGGATGTGTGTCTGTGTTGTTCGTTGGTCACTCCCTCCCCCGCCACGGTTCCTCGGTTCCGCTTCTCCTCAAGCTCCCTCGAGCTCCCTCAAGTATCGCAGCACGGACGGACGGCGAGGACGCCGTGGGCCGTGCGGCCTCCCATCTGTGAGCATCGCTCACGGTTGCGCTGAATAATTGTGTATTCTTGCCTCGCCGTCAGGGGGTATGCATTGTTGGTGCAAGATGAATGTTGTTTCTGCTAAGCCAGGGACATCAGGTGCAATGTGGAAGGTGGATGTGTCTCTTTGTGTGCAAGGTGGAGCTTCTTGAAGAGAGGTCCCTTTTTGGACACTCAGGCGCAACAGCTCTGAGCACCCCGTTGGACACTCAGGCGCAACAGCTCTGAGCACCCCGAATTCTCAATTTTCAGAACTATGTTTCTTTGCAAGGTTCCTCCCCGCGCACGGTTCCTCGTCGCCAGGGTGGTATGCAGCTGTAGTGCAAGACAACGTGCAGCCACTTGAGGCGCATATGTTCAGTTTTCAACTTGAGGCATAGCGTGCGTTCGTGGTGTTGCTCTGCTTCTTTCCGCCACGCTGCACCACCGCTGGGTCGTGTGAGGCATGGGCGGAGCCCCGCCGCCATCGCCCGGAAAGAGCAAAACAATGACGCCAACACGGTTTCAGAGAGCCCCGACAGAAAGCCAAGACACGCCGATGGAGACCCAGAAGGCCCCCCTTACGGGGCCCTCAGACGGCCCAGAGGAAACCCCAGCCCAAGATGGCGCCAAGACGGCTTCAGAGAGCCCTGAACAACGACCCAAGACGCGCCCATGGAGAGCAAAGGGCGCCCCACGAGGCCCCCACGGCCCAAGAGAGCCCTGGGACGACCCTCGATGGCGCCAAGATTGCTTCAGAGAGGCATAGAATTGTCCCCAAGTAGCGATTCATGGGAGCCTCGTATGTCCTCGGAGTGCCGCGTTGGGAGCGCACTCGAGTGCGCCAGCGTCGGATGATCGCCGAGGCAGCGCCGACTCGGCGCCGACCTGACGTCGATCCAGAGCCGATGGGAGCGTCGGTTCGCAGGCAGATGCTCGCATCGCAAGAGCCAGCAAGCTGGTGTGGGAGGCCCCCCTTACGATTAAGTCGGGCCTGTCCCTCTACAGGAGGAATATTCAAACATATGCAAAGTAGTCTGGGGACGATTGTTTGTCCATTTGAGAGTTTTTTTTTTGTGACAAAATCGTTTCCTACTTTTCGTCTAAAGTCCGCCTGCAGGGGGACATGCCCGACCTAGCCTTACGAGCTGCCGCAGGGCGCGCGCTGCCAGAGCTCGGCCCGCCGCCGTGCCCCGTACCCGCCCCGTCCGCCCGCCCCGGGGTCCGGCGGCTCCCTACGGTCACGCGCCGTGCGGCGAGGGGGGGCATCTGGCGAGGCGGCTCCGTCCTGGCCGCGCGCGTGGAGGGGAGGAGGAGGAGGAGGAGGAGGAGGAGGAGGAGGAGGAGGAGTATGAGGAGGAGGCGGGAGGAGGAGGAGGAGAAGAGAGGGAAGGAAGAGGAGGAGGGAGGGAGAGAGGGAGGGAAGGGAGGGAGGGAGGAGGGAGAGAGGGAGGGAAGGAGGAGGGGAGGAGGAGGAGGGAGGACGAGGAGGGCGGAGGAGGAAAAGGAGGGAGAAGGAGGGAGGAGGAGGAGGAGGAGGAGGAGGAGGAGGAGGAGGAGGAGGGGGAGGAGGACGCGCTCCCTGACGTTGCCGCCCTCGGTGGGAGCCTCCTCGAGCGTACTGCGGACGCTGAGGATTTCGAGCAGGCTTCTTGCTTTGAAGCCTCCGATCCCCCGAACTTGCTGCAGGTGGCTGCCTCATATCATATCATCACAGTTGTTACCATGGACAATCTGGCGAATTTTGGCATTGCAGTGTTTACAAGCTCTCACTTGTTACGCTCACCACCGCCGCTACTACATACATTACGCCGAGGTTGCACATTGAGAGCGCACCAGCAGTGTTTGGTGTCCACCCCCGCCAACACCAATGTGTTGTGTGCTGTGTGTGGCGTGCGTTTGCGTTTGTTCGTGCATGAGGGATGGCATGCTGGTGTGCGTGCGTGAGTCTCGTGTGCACGCGCGCGCGTAAGCGGGTGTGCGGGTCTGTTTCCAGCGGCAGATCCCGACGTTGTGTCGGCACCGATCTTTCTGACGTGGGTTGCGGATAGCTCGTGTCGCGCCCGCAGCCCCAGGCAAAAAGTGGATTGGATGTTCCAATACATGGACGCGCGTAGGCAAGCGTGGACCGCATTTGCAGGATTCAGCGGCTAATGTTGGCGAGCGGCGCTCTGTCTAGTAGGCAGTTTTCCGCCAGGAACGCGCCGCGGAGAAAAGAAGGGCCACAGTGCAGTCGAATCGTGCGAGCCATTTTTTAGATGCTTCTTCGTTTCGGTTTCGCTGCCGATTCAGGTGCCCCCTCAAACTGTCCGATTCTCACCTCTTGCGTCTGTTGATCGAACACTCTGATTGCGCAGAAGCGCATGCTCTGCTCCTCCCTCTTCTGCCTCCTTGAGGTACGGCGCTACTTCTAGCGCCAGCATCTCAGTGAATGGTGCGAGCTCTTTGCGAACCGTCGCAGGCAATCGGGCACGATACCGACAATGGTGCCGTCCATCATCGCGATTGATGCAGGCATGGCTTCCTTCATCACCACACTTCCAAAGGCAACGTTCGGAGGCGGGGGGGGGGGATACGGGGTCAGGGGGCGACGCATCGACCCCCAATTGCCCATTCATCGCCGACAAGGGGCCCGACAGCCCACCCCGTCCAGGAACGCTCGGACTCGCCATCGGGGGACCACAGTCGGTCTATCGGCGGTGTACCACCGACTCCAGCTCGACGTGTCCTCCCCTGATGAGCCGGTCCCCCCCCGAACGCTCCTTTCCGGAAGCAGACGTGGTGTCCTGCACCCTCGTCCTCCCCGTCTCTCAACTCAGGGGCGCCGGGAGAATCGCGCATCGCGATTCTGGACGCCCCGAGCGCGGCGAGCCAGGCGAGCCCCTGCGGCCGGTGGCGAGCAGCGGCGAAGGGCGGGCAGAGGCGTCCAGCACCCCGCGGGTGTGCCCTCGCCCAGGGCTGCACGGGGCTCGCTGGCAGCTCCGGCCCGCCCAGGCGGGCCGGGCCCCAGCCCCGCTCCTGGCAGTGGCGTCCAGACCCGCCGGGCTCCTGCCCGCGCCGTCCGCCTCTGGAGGAGGAGGAGGAGGAGGAGGAGGAAGAAAAGGAGGAGGAGGAGGAGGAGGAGGAGGAAAAGGAGGAAGAAAAGGAGGAAATGGAGGAGGAAAAGGAGGAGGAGGAGGAGGAGGAGGAGGAGGAGGAGTGCGAGTTGAGACAACCGTGGTTGGTTTTCAGAGGGGAGGGGCTCGTCGCCGCGGCTGGTCGCGGCTCGGAAAGCTGATGCGTGTGGGCCCTGTGGGGGGTCCGCGGGCCGATCTCGAGCTGTTGTTGTCCGAACTCGCCCCTCTCTCCGATGTCGGTGCGCAGGTACAGTCAAAAACCCTAATAAGGACGCGCGTCCTTGCTCTTCCTTGCTCTTGCGTCCTTGAGGTTTTCGTCGTCCGCCGCCCCAAAGATCCCAACTTCGGCTTCCAAGGGTCTTGCGTCCTTACCGCGCGTCCTTATCAGGGTTTTTGACTGAAGCAGGGGCCAGCCCTGACGGTGGTTCGGTGTCGGCGACTTGGATCCGTCACGTGATGCGAGTCGGAGGAGGAATAGGAGGAGGAGGATAGAAAGAGAAGGAGGAGGAGGAGGAGGAGGAGGAGGAGGGGCATTCGGTGGGGAGGGGAGCACTGCGCAGCACGTGACGAGATTCCTCTGCCTGAGGTGGTCCCCTATGGCTGGCCCGTGCTTCGGAGCCACTTGGAGCCGCTCTCCGCCCTCGTCTCCCTCGGCTTAAGCCCGTGTCCGGGAGCGTTTTTGTTGGGAGTTACAGTCAAACACCCTAATAAGGACGCGCGACTTTGCTCAGGGTACCCTTGCGTCCTTGCTCTTCCTTGATCTTGCGTCCTTGAGGTTTTCGTCGTCCGCCGCCCCAAAGATCCCAACTTCGGCTTCCGAGGGTCTTGCGTCCTTACCGCGCGTCCTTATTAGGGTTTTTGACTGTACCTTGTATTTTGCGTGGGATTCCCGACGATGCCTTGGCTGACCCAGGTCAGCGCTGACCCGGGTCGGCCCGCCCCCGAGGATGCGCCGGGGGCGGAAAAGAGGGGGGTGATGATTAGGGGGGGGGTGGATATCATGGCGGAGGGCTGATATTTCCCCAGATTTCATGGCGCCTCTTCTTATTTCATCACGGCCCTGGCCCCCCCGCTGGGCCGCGCACATGCCGCCGGCCATGATTTGCACCCCCCCTCTTGGACACCCCCCACTTGGCCGCTCCCGATGGCCCAGGTCAGCGTTGACCTGGGTCGGCCCGCCCCCGAGGATGCGCCGCATCGCTGGTTTGTCGGCGTCGCGGCGCGATCTGGAGCATGAGGATTCCCGCCCCGACGTTGCCGATGATGCATCGCTGACGTGTCGGCGATGCCGCGCCATCCTCCAACCCCATCTACTCGGGCTCCCCATGTGCGGCATTCAGCAGCGGACGACCCTGTGGTCGCCACTCTCGCCCATCTGAGCGGATCTGATCTTGCCAGAAGATCATCATTCTGAACAGCTGGCAGATCCACACAGGATCTGGACAGGCCTACTGAGGAGCCGAGCGAACCCGATTGAGTTTTGAACAGGATCGCTCAAATTGTTTGCGAACTCACGGCGCATGATGATGGTCATGGTGGTGATGATGATCATGGTATTGGTGATGGTGGTCGTTGCGATGGTGTTGGCAATGGTGATGGTGGTGGTGATGGTGATGGTGGTGGTGGTGGTGATGGTGATGGTGTTGGTGATGGTGATGCTGCTGCTGCTGATCATGATGCTGCTGCTGCTGATGATGATGATGCTGATGATGATGATGATGTTGATGATGATGATGATGATGATGATGATGATGATGATGATGATGATTGTCATGTTGATGATGGTGGTGATGACGGTGATGATGAGGAGGATGATCATGGTGGCGGCAAGCTCGAGGTATTTGGGAGCTGTGGCCAAACTTGGAGAAGGTCCGACCGAGTGTTGCCTCCAACGGCTCTGGCGGCCCTCCGGCCGTGCCTTAACAGTTGCCGCATAGCGCATCGTTTGCTTGCGACCTCTGGGATCCATGCTCAGGAGGGAGGAAGGGGGTAAGGGGGGAAGCAGGAGGGGAGGAGGAGGATGAGGGATCCATGCCAGCGAGGAGGAGCTGGAGGGACCCATGCCGGGAAGGGAGGAAGAGGAGGAGAGGAGGAGGAGGAGGAGGAGGAGGAGGAGGAGATCTTTGCCAAGCAGGAGGAGGAGGAGGAGGAGGAGAAGGAGAAGGAGGAGGAGGAGGTGGAGGGAGGAGGAGGAGGGAGGTTTGACAGCAGCTGGAGCGGTGCCACCGCGACCTGGTAAAGAGTGGAGTTACCGTCACTCTGGTGCGAATGGCAGCGGCTGCAGATTCCCTGCGTTCCACAGCACGCGCAGCTGGCTGATGTCGCAGCGGAGAAGAATGCAGGAGGTCGGGGGAGGAAAGGTACCTACCGATACCGCTACGCTTCCCTCGTCGCCACAGTTGGAGTCGCCGCGAAATCTTGGTCATTACGCACCCCAGGAGAGGTCTGGGGAGTAGTAGGGGTCCGGGGAGTAGTAGTGGTGTCGGTGTTTTGTCTTTCCCCGACAGGAATTGGAGCACAGACGAATCGCGTGAAGAACATCCTGTCTTGCTCCGTCAGGAAGTCGATATGAAATGGTGACGGTTGGTCATGCTCCACGTGGAGGAGAGACGAGTGAGCATGTGGGAAGGGGGAGTGGGGCGAAGCAAGGGGAGGGAGCGGGGGGGGGAGGAAGGTGGAGGAAGAGGAAAGGGAGGAGGAGAAGGAGGGAAGGGAGGAGAAGGAGAGAGAGTATGAGGAATAATAACAGCAAACGCAGGATGCATCAACTATGCGTAGTACACTCTCGCGGCCCAAGTCCCCTCCTTATCAAATCCTACAAGCCTCCATGTTCCTGAGTGGAAGCGCTCCCTTGACAGAGGAGCTCTCGATGGTTCTGCCATTCAGGCGAGAGCCCCTTTTTGGAAAGGAACGGGCTTGCAGACTTCTAGCGCATGACAGGGGCTGCGAGAGCTCCGTTTTGAAAGGAACCCCCTTCCGTCCTTATATCAATCCTTGCAGTTGCTGTAAGCTTTTAAGACGAACGTGCGTGGCGCGGAGGGGAGAGTCGCATTGTGAAAACGAACGGGGCTCCAGCTTTTGGGCCGCTGCCCACTCTTCTGACAAATGCGCGCGGCGTCAAGGCCAGAGCCGCAGTTTGAAGACCACCCGCCCACAACTCTTACTGCTGCTGCGAAATCTATGAGTGCGGGGCGCTGGGGCGAGAGCCGCATTGCGAGAACGCACCAGCATCTGCCTCCACAGCTGCTGCAGGCTGGTATGTGACGGGTGCGCGCGGCGCAAAGGAAAGAGCCACATTTTGAAAACCACCCGGCCCGTCCCCTCATCCTTGAAGTTGCTGCAAACGCGTACGGCGAGCGACGGTGCCTGCCTCCACCCTACCGACCCGCTGCTGGCGCGCGCGGCATGGGGCTTGCGGTGCGAGGGCCTCGAGGATCCCGACAACGTGGGACCGGCCGACCAGTTTGCAGACCGCTCAGTGGGCCGAGGTGACAGCCGCCGTGGCGGCGGCACGACTCGCCGGGGGCCCCGCCCCAAACAGTCGGTGCGTCGTGTGGTGTTGCGCCCAAATCGTAGCGGGCTCCGACGTGCGTGACTGGGAGCATGCCGACTTGTGGCTGCAGTTGGCGGACGCCGTGCGCGCTGGGCGATTGCGGGCCCGCTGAGCACCGGCGCACAAGACGCCGGTTGAGGCGCGAGGCGCGGCGCCCGGGCCTGAGCGAGCGCGACCGCCTCGGCAACGCCGCGGCTGACAGCAATGCCGGCGCCGCTGCGCAGCGGGCCGTGCCGGGCGAGCTGGTGCGTGCAAGCCTCGGGGAGTTGGAACTTTTGGAGGCGGCGCAGCGGGTGCAAGCGGCTGCCCAGCAAGCGGCCTTGGCCGCCGTGCCAGCGCGCCAGCGCGCCAGCGCCGCGGCTGGCGCATCTGGCGGGCGGTGCGCAGCGGGGTTCGCGCTCGTGTAGCGTCCGCCCCGGCGGGCCCCGCCCTGACTGGCCGCGCCCGCGCGGCTCCGCTGGCAGCCCGGCCGCGCCAGAGTGGCTGCGCCAAGCCCGTCAGCGCTGGCGCCATGTTGGCGGCCTTTTTCGCGGGTCGGTCGGCGGTGGCCGCACTCCCTCGCACGAGGGCCCGGCTCCGTTAGTTGCCCTCGCTGCGGTGGCAGCGCCGGACCGCGGCGGCCATGCTGGGATGCGCATGTCCAGGGTGGTAGGGCTGGCTGCCCGCGAGAGGGCAGGCGCTGCTGCTATACTCGGCGACCTGCGCTGCGCTGGGGGCGACGCCGCAGAATTCGCTGCCTGAGCTGCGCGCCGCATCGCGCAGCTGCCAAAGATGCCCGACTACTTCGGACGCCCCCCCGGACGCCTGCGGTCGCGCATGTCGTTCGAACGCGTCGGCCCAACAAAAGCGCAAGACGATTGTGTGCGGCGCCAGGTTTGGGCCGCATTCAGAAAACCACCCGCCATCCATCCTTGAAGCTGTCAGCGGCTTGAGGGTAGTAAGTTGCCCGTCTCAAGCGAAACGTCCCGCCTGGTCTGGCAAGGGGGAGACAGGACGGGGGAGGAAAAGGGGGAATGGAGGAGGGGACTGAGGAGGGGATGAGGAGGAGCAGGAAGGAAAGGAAGAGGGGTGGGTGATGGGGGAGGCTGTGGGAAAGCGGAAGAGGAGGGGAGAGGCTTTGGGGAGGGGGGCCAAGGAGGGGAGCAGAAGGAGGTGCTGAGGAGGATCGGGGAAGTGGGGAAATGAGCGAAGGAGGGGGGGGGAGCAACTGCACCCCGCCCAGCTCGAGCTGTAGATCCTTCCCTGGGGCGCCCGCTTTTTCCCCCCTTCGTTTCGCCGGCCGCCGGCCGCCCGCACATTTCCGCCATGGGCCGCAGCGACAGCAGGGGCAGGAGCCCGAGCCGCAAGAAGGACCAGGGGGGGCTGGAACGGTGCGCCCCTCGTTAACCGTCGCCCCCACCTCTGCCCCTCCTGTGCCTCCTCCTAGACCTCCTCCTCCTCCTCCTCCTCCTCGTCCTCCTCCTCCTCCTCCTCCTCCTCCTCCTCCTTCTCTTTCCCCTCCTTGTCTCCTGGCGCTGCTGACGGTGCCTCGCCACGTGCCTTCGGCGGCGCTGGACGTGCAGTCGCACCTCCTGGCGGCCCTCGCGGTGCTCGAGGCGGCGGAGGAGGTGGTGCTGATCATGGTCCTCGCGAGAAACCTGGTTGCTAGTGCTGCTGTTGACGCTGCGCCTCTCGACAGCGGAGGCGGTGAAGCACCTGGATGAGATGCTGGTGGCGCGCCGCTCGGCCACTTTTTGCGCCGCGCGCCACGACGAGCCGCGCTCTGGGCCCGGCGCGCCGGAGGCGCCCTCCTCGGCCGCCACCGGTCCTGCAGCCTCGCCGCCGCGGACGGCGCGGCCCATCCGAGCCGCTCCGATTGCGTTTGCCCAGCGTCGACTGGTGGCGGACCCAGCGGTGACGGCGGCGGCAGAGGCGTCGTGGCGGCTGAGGCGACAGTGGGCACGCTCCTTAGCGGAGCTCGCGGCGATCGAGGCCGCCATGGCCGCTGCAGGGACACCCGTTCACGGGCTGTGAAGTTATCTTCTTTCTGCGCTGGTTTGGGCCCTGAGGGAGGCACGGCGCCTGTATCCCATGGTGCCATTGTTGCCCTGAATTCGTTTTTCTCGTCACTTGCTGGAGTTGTTCGTCGTTCACGCGTGGTGTGTTGGGGGGCATTCATTGCGTGGGTTTGCTCTTCGGCTGGTGGCGCCTTTTTTATCACGAGCGCAGCGGGGGCACGCCTCGCCCGAGGTTCCGTGCCGCTGGCCGCTTCTTGGTCGCAGCTGAAGTGCCTGGTGCCAGGCAGGTCGGACTTCACTTGCATCGGATGCATCGGCTGCCACTCGTTCGACTTCGGGGGGCCGTGCACCGTCGTGGAGGTGCCGCTGCCTCTGGGTGAGTGCGCCTCCTCGGCGGGTCAGTACTCCACCGCCCCGGGGCCCATCGGGCGAGAGCTCCTAATGGGGTACAGGCCCGCCCCCTACTCCGTACGGGAGCCCTCGGGCGTACCTGGGGGAGGGGCTGCAGGGGCCGCGGTGCGTGCGCGAGGGGTGCAGCCTGCAATTTTCACGACCGTCGACGCGCTGGACGCGCTGGTCTTCGGCATCCTCGTCCCCTTCGGGAGCTCCCTCCCGTCTGGAGGCCTGCGGGTCGGCGGGAGCCTCTGCCACGGCCCCCTGTGGGCAGGCCCGCCTATTCGTACGACACGCCGCCGAGCGTGCCGCTCCGTCCCCGTGGACGGCTGAGGGGACAGGTCGCGGGCTCGCGGTCGCCGCGAGCTGACCCGCACCTTCTCGGGTTTGCGCAGCGCTCCTCATAGCCCCTCCCCCTCCTCGGCCTCCCACTTCTCCTCCTCCATCGCCCTCTCCCTATCAATAAGTTCTCCCTGTCGCACCCCGAGGCTGGTTTTCAGGGCGTGCCGGGCGTCTCGACTGAGATTTCCTTACGAATTGTGCCCATGAAGCTTCAACATTGGCAACGGTTTCACAGATGGAGGGCGGGTCGTTTCCAACATGTGGCTCTCGCCTCAGCGCTGCGCACATTCGCTTCAAAATGTTGAAACACTTTCACGGAGTGAGGGCGGGTGGTGTTCAAAATGTGATTCTCGCCTTAGCGCTGCGCGCATTCCTTTTAAATATATGCAAGAGTTTCGTGGATTGAGGGGAACCCGTTTTCAGAATGTAGTTGTCGCCTTAGTGCCGCTCACATTCATTTGGACAGTTTGCAAAAACTTAGCGGATTGAAGGTGATTCCTTTTCAACATGTGGTTCCCGCTTCAGCGCCGCTCACCCTTTACAATTTGCAGGAGGGTCATGGATTTCCCATTAACAAAGTACGAGCAATGGTGTTGTGGAAGGATTCAGGATTATGAGGGTGCAACGTGTTGAAGTCCCAAGAATGGCGTTCTGGCGCGATTCGGCATCGTCAAAACGCAACAGTCAGGCTGATCCGTGTCGTTGGAATCCCGAGAACAATGGTTTGGCATGCGTGAGGGTCTTCATACGGTTGTCTTCCAACGAGGCAGTTCCCTCAATGGAAATGAACCGTTCTAGGGGCCTATGGAGAGGGTGTGCTTGGGGGGATGGATTATTCCAACATCGTTGATGACTCTTGGGTTTACACTGGTCATCCTCCCCATCCTCCTCCTTCTCCTCCCCCTTCCCTTCCTCCTGCTCTTCCTCCTCCTCCTCCTCCTTTTCCTCCTCCACCTCCCCCTGGTCCTCCTCCTCCTGCTCCTTCTCCTCCTCCTCCTCCTCCTGCTCCTCCTCCTCCTCTCCCTCTTCCAGTTCCTCTTCCTCCTCCTTCTCATCATCATCATGGTCATCAGCATCAGCCGACAACTTTTGGCTGTTTGCGGACACGGCCGAGTCGCTGCGCCAGATGACGATGGCCTGGCGGCGCATCCTGCGAGTTCGCGGCTGGTACGTACCCCCCTCGGGTTTGACCCGGGGCACGACGGCGCTGGACCACGAGTTCGGCGACCACCAGATGAGGGTCGAGGACGGCGTCCTCATGCGCACGCCTCGTGCCGAGGGTTGTCCTTGCCTTGGCATTATTTTTCACCTTCGATGGAAGGTTTTGGAAGGACACACAGCACAGGATAGCTCGCGCCTGGAAAGCCTTTTACGCTCTCAAGATGTCTTTACCTGGACGCGCCTGCCGCTGTCAGCAGCCCGCGAAGCTGCTCGAGCGAGCAATCAAACCTGTCTTGCTCTACGGGTCAGGCTCGTGGTGCCCCACGGCCAATGATCTCAATCTAATTCGAG
>CAUYUJ010019393.1:772250-787250 GCA_963575745.1 Prorocentrum cordatum | reverse complement strand
TGGACCCTGACCCTGCCGATCTGCATGACGGGTGCCGTCGATTTTTTTTGAAATGTGGCAAATCCCATATGTTTTTGGACCCTGACCCCGCCGATCTGCGTGAGGTGTGCTACCGAATGTCAGAAATGATGCAAATCCCATATATGTTTGGACCCTGACCCCGCCGATCTGCGCGAGGGGTGCCACCGAATGTCAGAAATGTAGTAAATCCCATGTGTTTTTGGACCCTGACCCTGCCGATCTTGGTGAGGGGTGCTAGCAAATTTCACAAATGTGGTAGATCCCATGTGTTTTTGGACTCTGACCCTGCCGATCTGCGTGACGGGTGTCGCCGAATTTGAAAAATGTTGGGAATCCTCTGTGTTTCTGGACCCTGACCCCGCCGATCTGCGTGAGGGGTGCCACCGGATTTCAGAAATGTGGCTCATCTCTTGTGTTTTTGGACCCTGACCCCGCCGATTTGCGTGAGGGGTGCCACCGAATGTCAGAAATGTGGTAAATCCTATGTTTTTGTTGGACCCTGACCCCGCCGATTTGCGTGAGGTGTGCTACCGAGTGTCAGAAATGTTATTATAACATCCTGTGTATTTTTCGACCCTGACCCCGCCGATCTGCATGAGGGGTGCCACCGAATGTCAGACATGTGGCAAATCCCATGTGCTTTTGGACCCTGACCCCGCCGATCTGCGTGAGGGGTGCCACCGGATTTCAGGCATGTGGCACACCTCTTGTGTTTTTTTGGACCCTGACCCCGCCGATCTGCGTGAGGGGTGTCAATTTTTACCCCCCAGAAATTCTGAGGACCTTCTCAGGGCGTGGTAAAAATGCCCGTTTTGGGCCTCCCCTCGCGCGGTCCATCAACAAGGAGTAGCAAGCAGCAAGAAGCAGAACTGTAACAGTGGAAACAGCAAGCAGCAAGAAGCAGAACTGTAACAGTGGAAACTGGAAGCTGCAACTGGTAGAGGAAACTGCGAACCTTCGGCCTACAGCCTGGTGGCCCCACAAGGGGGCTGGCATCTTTATATACATATATATATACACAAATATATACATATGTATGTATATATATATATATATAGTTATCCTTTAATTGCATCTTGGCGTTTCTGGTTCCCTCCCCCAGACCCGAGGCGCAGGGGATACGGATGAACAATCTGGCCCCTAGAGGTCAGATTTTGATCCACACCCACTGCGGTTTTCGGCCTTTGCTGCCCCTTCCCAGAACATCCAGGACGCAGTGTATATGGATACAAGCCTTGCCCGCAGAGGTCGGGGAAACGTGAGACTCGAGTACGCGGGAACTCGGGTCTGCCGACGCGTTTTGCCGAGCTCGTCCTAGGTTCTGACGGTCCACTTTCCGTGGGATGTTTGCAGCGGGAGTTCGCGTCAAATTTCAGATTGGATCGCGTCATCGGCGCGCGGTGCGCGCGGCTGCGGCCCAGCTGATAGATTCACGCCTCGTGTCCGCCCACCGCGAAGCGGCACGAGATCCCGCCCGGCCGAGTCGCGCGGAGGCCAGACCTGCTCGCGTCGTGAAGCAACCACGACGGGAAGCTTTGGCCTCGTCGCTCTCGTGGTGGCCCCGTCAGACCTCGGGCCTTCCGTCTCCCCCGCGCAGGGGCCGCAGGTGTGGCTGCGAGAGGCGGGCCGCGCCCAGATCCCCGCGTCCACGGCCCTGCTGTGCGACTGGCAGGCCGAGGGCGGCGCCGCCGCGCTGGCGGTTCGCGGGCCGGCCGCGGGCCCGTGGGACCAGGCCGGGAGGTCGGCGGCGCGCGGGAGCGGCCTCTCGCCGGAGTGCTCTCTGGTGCGGGCCCACAGGGGGCCGCCCCAGCTCAGAGCCCCGAATCATCGGGGGCAACTCGGGTCGGGGCTGACTCGGGTTCGTCTTTCGGGAAGCCGAACCAGAGTCATCCCGGGCCCGAGTTACCCCGGATAACTCGGGCGTCCAGAGCCCCGAATCATCAGGGGTAACTCGGGTCAGGGCTAATTCGGGTTCATGTTTCTCAGGAGGAAAAAAACACACAGACACAATTAATCGTCGATTTCCCAGAAAATATGGGAAAATATGGGAAGTGGTGGGGAAGACAAAAACCCAGAAAATATGGGAAAATATGGGGAATCTTTGTATTTGTGTGTATTTATTTGTGTGTCCCAGGGCCCCTTCAGTTACCCTGGATAACTCGGGCGCCCAACCAGCACTGGCCTGCGCGCGTGGCTTTTGGCCCCCACGCGGCCCCCTCAGCCGCGCACCACGGGCCACTCCTTGCCTGCAGGGTCGCTCTTGCGTGTGGCCGACGGGGGGAAGCCGCCCTCTCTCGGGGTTGGTAGACCTCCTACCCTGACACGTCGGTTAGCGGATTGGCCGTTTTCCGTTCGCGAGAGGGCGTCGATGCCGTCATTTTTGCGGGTCCAGGTCCGTCGGTTTTGGTCCCAGGCCGTTTTCACGAAACGGGGGTTTATTGAAGGGAGGTTTGTCCTCCGCCGACTTTCACCTGTAACGATTTTGGTCAGGCCGATCCTGGGCGCAGGACAGCTGTGCCGAGACATGGTCGCATCGTGAGAAAAAAATCACGACGGCTGGTTGTTGGCAATTCTTCACGCTTCGGGTGTCCCCACCAGCCGGCGGCCGTTAGTTCGTGTGCTAGGTAATTAGGTTTCGCTCGTAGCCCGGGCTGACTTCGGACGCCGCCTGCGCTTTCGCTTGCGGCCGCGACCAGCAAAAACAATCCCCACCAGCCCATTCGGAAACCCTGCCCATGAGAGTTGACAGGAAAAGGGACGAAGCGACACGTGCCGCGAAACAAAGCGGGCAACCAGGGTGAACAGGAAGATCTCTCGGAGCAAGGGGGTGGCCCTAGAGGGCCTCTTTGGGCGACCCCTTGGGCCCACATGGGGGCGAGGGAAGGAGGAGGAGGAGGAGGAGGAGGAGGAGGAGGAGGAGGAGGAGGAGGAGGAGGACGACCACGACGACGAGGAAGAGGAGGAAAAGGAAAAGGAAGACGATGAGGGCAAGAACGAGGAGGACGAGGAGGATGAGGAGGAGGAGGAGGAGGAGGAGGAGAAAGAGGAAGAAGAGGAGGACAGCGAGGACGAGGGCATAGCCCTCACATCGCCTCTCGGAGCCCTCTTGGGACTCTTTTGGGGGATCTTGGGGTCCTCTTTGGGCTCTTTGGGGGGTCTTGGGGGTCTCTTGGGGTCCTCTTGGAGCTCTCTTGGCGGTCTCGTGGGAGCCATGGAGGGCCTCTTGAGGCCGATGGAGGCCATCGATCAAAAGAGGGGTCCTACATTTGCCTCCCCCCTGGGGCCAACAACATCGCCTCTTGAGGCGCTCTTGAGTCTTGAGGCCCTCTTGGGGCGCTCTTGGGCGCAATTTGGGCCGTCTGGGGGGGCCTCTTGGGCCCCTCTTGGACCTCCCTTGGGCCATCTTGGGGCCATCTTGAGGCCTGAGATCGCATCGGAAGTGAAAAGGCGAGAAGGCACAATTTATTAATTCCTCTGTGGCTTTTGACAGATTTTGGCCTCCTGGGGGAGGGTTCTGAGATGACTCCGAGAGCACTTGGAACCGTCGTGTGGCCCTCGTCGAGCTTCTTGGAAGTATGCCGGAAGCTATCTTGAACCATCGTCGGCTATTTTGAGCCATCTTGGAGGCCCTCTTGGAGAGTTGGAGCCATCTTGGGCCACCTTTGGCGTCTTGACATTCCGCGGCACCCCCGAAAAAACCTCAGGGAGGGGGGGGAGGTAAACCTCCTGGAAGAGAAGAGGTTTCTGGAAGAGGAATGAATGACTTCTTTGGACCACCTTAGCGCAAAGGGCTGGTGGGAGTTTCGGCCCCCGGGGGCTCTCGCTGGGCCCTGGGGCCGTCAAACATCGATTCAGCATGAGAAGCCGGTCCCGGGGAGTGTGTCCAGAGCTCTGGGGGTCCACGTTCTGAAAAAATTCTTTACGCTTCGCGTATCCCCACCAGCCCATCTCACAGCAGCAACTCTTGCGAAGCATACCGACAGTCGTGTTTTTCAGGCGTGTGTCCGCTTGGCCCCGCATATGTCCCCTGTCCGTCCTTCCTCCCGCCTCCTTGTACATCCTCCTTGTGGGGGGAGCGGGAGAAGGACGAGGCGGAGGAGGAGGGAGAGAAAGCGCTCCTCGTGATTTGAGTCGTTCGGGGTTTCTCGTCCTGGTGTGAGTCGTTCGGGCCCTTCTTCCTGGTGTGAGTCGTTCGGGCTCTTCGTGGTGTGAGTCGTTCGGGCTCTTCGTCCTGGTGTGAGTCGTTCGGGCTTCTCGTGGTGTGAGTTGTTCGGGCCCCTCATCCTGGTGTGAGTCGTTCGGGCCCCTCCTCCTGGTGTGACTCGTTCGGGCTCCTCGTGGTGTGAGTCGTTCGGGGCCCGCGTCGTGGTGTGAGTCGTTCGGGCTCCTCGTGGTGTGAGTCGTTCGGGCGCCTCGTCCTGGTGTGAGTCGTTCGGGCCCCTCCTTCTGGTGTGAGTCGTTCGGGCTCTTCGTGGTGTGAGTCGTTCGGGCCCCTCGTCCTGGTGTGAGTCGTTCGGGCTCCTCGTGGGGCCTCTTGGGGGCCTCTTGGAGCCTCTTGGGGCCTCTTGGGGGCCTCTTGGGGCCTCTTGGGGGCCTCTTGGGGGCCTCTTGGGGCCTCTTGGGGCCTCTTGGGGGCCTCTTGGGGGCCTCTTGGGGGCCTCTTGGGGGCCTCTTGGGGGCCTCTTGGGGCCTCTTGGGGGCCTCTTGGGGGCCTCTTGGAGGCCTCTTGGGAGCCTCCTGGGGGCCTCTTGGGGCCATCTTGGGGCCTCTTGCGACCTCCTCAGAAGCGCAAAGGAGCGCTGGCCCCTGAGAAGGACAAAATGAGGCCAAAACCGTCGTAAAATCAATGATTTTGCTATGAAGGAAGATGAGCGCGGCCGCCTCAGGAGGCCAAAATGGGGCCAAAACCGTAGTAAAATCAATGATTTTGGCTTCAAAGAAGAGCAGAGGGGCCAAACTCGGCCCCCCCGTCGGGGCCAGAATCCTCGTGAGGGTCGTCGTTTTTTGCCCTCCCAGGAGTCGAAAAAGACCCCCTGACGAACCCCGGGACTCCCTCTCCAGGCCCAGGGGGAGGGGGTAGGGGGAGGGGTAAACCCTCCCCGAAGGGGAAGAAGGGGGGTTGAGGACAGAGCGGGCTCTCTAAACCACTCACGCCCAAAGGGCTGGTGGGATTATGACGTCGGGAGTGTGTTGTTGTTGTTGTTGTTGTTGTTGTTGTTGTTGTTGTTGTTGTTGTTGTTGTTGTTGTTGTTGTTGTTGTTGTTGTTGTGGTTCTTGTTGTTGTTGTTGTTGTTGTTGTTGTTGTTGTTGTTGTTGTTGTTGTTGTTGTTGTTGTTGTTGTTGTTGTCGTCCTACGCCGATCCTGGCCCGGCCGATCTTGGGCCCAGGGTCAGTGCACATGCCTCCCTGCCCAAGCACGGAGGGTGTGCATGCACCGAGCATGGGGCCCAGGATGAGCCTGCCCAGGATCGGTGTGGGTGTCTACCCAGACGTGCGATGCCCTGGTTTTCCAAATGCGGGGTCCTCGGAAGCCCCGACCCTCTCTCCGGGGCCAGTTTTTCGTTGCGAGTCGTTCGGTGACGTCGCCTAAGCGACTTTTGGTGCGGGCCCAATGGGGGCCCCTCGATCGCTGACCGCGGCGCGGTAGCAGCGGCTTGCCCGCCCAGGTTTGGCCATCCCGCGTCACCCCGTGAGGCCGCGCACCAAAGGCCACTCTTGCCCAGGGTCGCTCTGGTCGATGACGGTCCCGAGGCCCGGTGAGGTTGCTCACAGTTCACAGCGCCCTCCTGCAGGCGGCGTCCGCGTGCCTGCTGGCCGCGCCCGCCGCGGGCGGCGTCCAGATGTGGCGCGCCGGGGCGGCGGCTGCGGCGGAGGTCGGACGGGGCTAGGGCAAGGATAAATCTAGCGTTCCGGAGTGCTCTGAGAAGGCCGCGGCGCCCGAGACATCCTCCAGAGCCTCTGGATCTCAGAGGTTCTCGACTTCCTTACGCAGGCCGAGGGATTTTCCTCTTGAGCCCCAGATGTCGGAAGCGACGTGGCGTTCAGGTGAGCGGATACATGTAGCGTTCCCTTCGGCCTGGGGCGTGCCATACGTTATGGGAGGAGATGTGGGAGTTGACCGGGCCCGCTGTTGCGTTCAAGCAACCTTATGTTATGGGAGGATTTCTGGCAGATGGCCAGGCCCGTTGTGGCGCTCGAGCAACCACATGCTATGGGAGGAGTTGAGGGAGGTGGCCGGGCCCGCTGTGGTGCTCGAGCTTCCGATCCTGACACTTTGCTTTTGTGTCCTCGTGCTCCCCGTCCTCCCTCTTCCCTCCTACTCCCACCTCCCCCTCCTCCCCCCACCTCCTCGTCCCTCCTTTTGTTCTCCTTCCGCATCCCTCCTCCCTCCTCCTCCGCTCCCTCTCCTCCTCCTCCTCCTCTCCTATCAGCCTCCTCTCCTTCTCATACTCATACTATTCCATACTCATACTATATCATACTCATACCTCCTATCTTTATTCCATATTAGAATATACTCCTACCCCCCTCTCCCGGCGATAGGGGCTTAGCATTCCGGGTGGTCCATTCCTAACCTGTAAAAAAAACAATACAAAATCATTTTTTTTTGTTTTTTTTTTTTTGTTTTTTTTTTTTCCTCTCGACATGGACGTCCTGTCGTCCACGGCGATAATCCATTGCAAAAAATACCACAAAGAGCACACGCGCGCGTTCATGTCAGAATCCTACCGAACACCGTGTGTTTGCAAGCATTTCAACATAAAAACATCAAAAACCCAATGCTTTTTTTCACAAAAATTGTACAAATTTCCCGCCCGGGTTCTCTTGCTGAAATCATAGGAAAATCATAGGAATCTTAAGAATTCGGTCAAATCCAGCGATTTCACGTCATCGCGCGGTGCACTCGCGATGCTCTGTCATGCACCCAGGCCGCGAATCCTGTGCAAAAAATACCACAAAGAGCACACTCGCGCGTTCATGTCAGAATCCTACCGAACACAGTGTGTTTGCAAGCATTTCAACATAAAAACATCAAAAACCCAATGCTTTTTCACAAAATGCTTTGGGGTGTCCTGTCAGACCGTCGGGCTTCCTCCGGCCACCTCTGGCTTCCTGCGGTGTACCGGACCATTCTCGACTCGTCTGGCAATGCGTGCGCGGCATTCAACACGCGCTCGCCAGTTCCCGTCGGCAACCGCCATCGCGGCCGCATCAGCTGTACCAAACCGGCTGGCCGGTGTGACTTCGGCCCCCAGTTGTGCCAGCTTTGTTTCTTATGTTGTGGGAGGGCGGGGTGGGGACTTGCTGTGTAGGGGATATTTATTATGCGTTCTTTTTTGAAGTCTCTTGTTTTCTTTTGGTTTTTGTATTACTTGGGTAGGAAAGTTCTTTTGGGCATGCCATGCTTGACTCGCTCGAGCTGGCTGCTTGACTCCTACTCTTATCTTACTCTTACTCTTACTATTACTTCTTACTATACTCTTATCATACTCTTATTTCATACTCGAATACTCATATTCTACTCTTACTCATACTTCTACTATACTACATCATACTCCTCTCCTCCTCCTCCTCTCTCATTGCCTCCTTCTCCTCCTCCTCCTCCTTCTCCTCCCCTGCCTCTTCTCCTTATCCTTCTCCTCAATCTCTTTTTCCTCCCCTGCCTCCTCCCTGAATGTTCCTCTCTCTCTTCCTTATTCCCGGTCCCTTTTCCCTCCTCCCCCTCCTCGTGGCCTCTCCCTCGTCTTGCTCTCTCCGGTCCTGGGAAGACCACTTTCCGCGTATTATTTGAGGGAGTTTCTGTGGAACTCACGTCATCCTCACCCCCGGCGCGAAGAGCACGAGTCCAGAGCGGCCTCCGGTACCGTTTTCGATTCCGAATCGGACGGATCCGTGGATAGGGGACGATCCATAACGGGCCCTCGGCCTGAGACATCCCCGCAATAACCGGCCCGGGCGAGGTGCCAGAGGGCCAGAGGGCCCTCTGGCACCGTTTCGGAGGATCCGGACGGGATCCGCTGGATACGGGGAACGAATCCCAACGGCGCCCATCGCCTGGGAACATCCCCGCAAAAACCGGTCCCGGGGGGAGGTGCCCAGAGAAGCCAGAGCGGCCTCGGCACGTTTCCGGTACCGTTTCCGGACGGATCCGCTGGATCCGGTAACGAATCCCAAACCGGCGCCCTCGCTTGAGACATCCTCGCAAAACCGGCCCCGGGGGAGGTGCCCAGAGGAGCCCAGAGCGGCCTCCGGCACCGTTTCCGGACGGATCCGCTGGATCCGGTGGATCCGCCGACGAATCCCAAACCGGCGCCCTCGCTTGAGACATCCTCACAAAACCGGCCCCGGGGGAGGTGCCCAGAGAAGCCCAGAGCGGCCTCCGGCACCGTTTCCGGACAGATCCGGTGGATCCGCTGGATCCGGTGACGAATCCCAAACGGGCGCCTCGCATGAGACATCCCGCAAATCCGGCCCCGGGGGTGGTGGCAGAGAAAAGCCATAGAGCGGCTTTCACAGCTCCTGAGAGACAGGATGTCGGCGGGGGGATCCGCTGGATCCGGTGACGAATCCCAAACCGGCGCCCTCGCTTGAGACATCCTCACAAAACCGGCCCCGGGGGAGGTGCCCAGGAGCCCAGAGCGGCCTCCGGCACCGTTTCCGGACAGATCCGGTGGATCCGCTGGATCCGCTGGATCCGGTGACGAATCCCAAACCGGCGCCCTCGCTTGAGACATCCTCACAAAACCGGCCCCGGGGGAGGGGCCCAGAGGAGCCCAGAGCGGCTTTCTTCTTGCTGTTTTTTCTTTTTTTGTTCTATTTTTGACTTTGTTTTTATTTATTTTTTTATTTCTTGTTTTCTTTTTTCTTGATTTTTTTTTTATTTGTTTTTTTTTGTTTTTTTTTTTTTTTTTTTTTTGTTTTGTTTTTCTTTTTATCTTTATTTTATTTTTTTTCGTTTTTTTTTTTTTTTTCTATTTTTTTTATTTTTTTTTTTTTTTTATTTTATTTATCTTTTACGGCACCGTTTCCGGACAGATCCGGACAGATCCGGTGGATCCGCGCCCGGGGGGAGGTGCCCAGAGGAGGAATGAGGAGGAGGAGGAGGAGGAGGAGGAGGAGGAGGAGGAGGAGGAGGAGGAGGAGGAGGAGAAGATGACGGAGCTGTGGGGTGGAGGAGGACAGACGGAGGCAACAGAAGGATGGAGGAGGAGGAGGAGGAGGAGGAGGAGGAGGAGGAGGAGGAGGAACTCATCTCACCCTCGCCAACAGCGCCACGCACCCTTGTTATCAATTTCAGAAACTCCCGATCAACCGCAGAGCGGCCGGCTAGTATAACTTTGGTCAGCAGATCCACAGTTCCGTGGATAGCATGATGCTTCACGTGCAGTGCCCCGCGGATCTCATTTTCCGTGGGCCTGGGGCTGTTAATATGATTGGAAAGAGCGTGTTCTGCCGTTGCTGGCGAAAAACCGAAGGGGGGTCACTACCAGTTCGACCCCCCCCTCCTTCCGGAAAACCGGGGGGGGTCACTACCGGTTCGAACCCCCCCCCCCAGTCCATCATGAAAATGGGGGGGGGGGTCACTACCGGTTCGAACCCCCCCCCTCGAAAACCGCGGGGGGGTCACTACCTGTTCGGACCCCCCCGCCCTTCGAAAACCGGGGGGGGGTGCGGACAGTGGTGGGAACGGTGGTGGTGGGGACAGTGGTGACGGGACAGCGGGACAGTGGTGGGGACAGTGGGACAGTGGTGGGGACGGTAGTGGTGGGGACAGAGGCGGTGGTGAGGACAGTGGTGGGACAGTAGCACGGTGGGGAAAATTTTGGGGACAGTGGGACAGTGATGGGGACAGTGGGGACGCTGGAACAGCACAGTGGGACAGCGGCGGGGACAGTGGGACAGTGGTGGGTACAGTGGGGACAGTGGGGCAGTGGTGGGGACCGTGGGGGAAGTGGGGAGGGTGGGACCGTGGCGGGACAATGGTGCGGAGAGAGGGGACATTGACACACTGGTGGGGGCACTGGTGGGGACAGCGGGGACAATGGTGGGAACATTGGGGACAGCGGGACAGTGGTGTGGACGGTGGTGGTGGGGACAGTGGTGTGGGGACAGTGGGACAGTGGAGGGTACAGTGGTGGTGGGGACAGTGGTGAGGGCGGTGGCCAGGACGGCGGTGGGACAATGGGACAGAGGTACAGTGGGGACAGTGGGGGGGACAGTGGGACAGCCCAGTGGGACAGCAGAGGAGACAGTGGGACAGTGGGGACAGTGGGGATAGCCGGGCAGTGGTTGGGGCCGTGGAGAAAGTGGGGAGAGTGGAGCCGTGGTGGGAACAGTGGTGGGGACATTGGGGACAGTGCGACAGTGGTGGGGGCACTGGTGGGGACAGTAGGGACGGTGGTGGAACCAGTGGGTGGGGACAGTGGTGGTGAGGACAGTGGCGCTGGGAACAGCAGTGGGGGATGTTGTGCGGACGGTGGTAGGGGCCCGGAGTCGTTTGCTGGCGGTGAGGGGGGGGGGAGGGGTTCGAACCGGTAGTGACCCGCCCCGGTTTTCGAGGGGGGGGGTTCGAACCGGTAGTGACCCCCTTCGGTTTTCGAGGGGAAGGGGGGGGTCGAACAGGTAGTGGCCCCCCCCCCAGTTTTCTGGAGGGGGGTGGGGGGGTTCGAACCGGTACTGACCTTCCTCTGGTTTTCTGCAACCAGTATTGACCCCCCCCGGTTTTTCGAGGGGGGGTTAGGGGAGGGTTTGCCAGGGGAAGGGGGGGGTCCAGCAGGGGATTTTTTGAGGGGGGGGACCCTTGGGTTCTGGAGGAGGAGGGGGGGAATTTTCCATTGTAAAACGGCGGTGGATCACGCTCTCTCTCTCTCTCTCTCTCTATTATTGTAGCGTCCTCCGGCCAGTGTGCCGCCGATCCGGGGCGTTCCCGATGATGATGGGAATGAATGACTTTGTATGCTGAAGATACAGCGCTCGTTCGAGACATCCTCATAATATGAACATGTGGAAATGGGTTGCGACACCCCCCCGGTCCCTGCAGAGCGCTCAAGTCCACGGCTTCCGAGCACTGGATGGCGTCGGGAATGGCGCCCCCCCTTCCTTGTATAGCGAACTCTCCCCCGGCTCCCGAACACTGGATGGCGTCGGGAATGGCGTCCTGCCCCCCTCCTCCCTTGCAGAGCGAAGTCCCCCCCTGGCTCCCAAGCAGTGAACGGCGTCGGGAATGGCGCCCCCCCTCCCCCTTTGACGCCCCCCCCCTTGCAGAGCGAACCCCCCCCGCCCCCGAGCACTGACTGGCGTCGGGAATGGATTCCCCCCCCTCGCAGAGCGAAGTCCCCCCCGGCTCCCGAGCACTGAGTGGCGTCGGGAATGGCGTCCACCCCCCTTCGCTTGCAGAGCGACCCCCCCCCCAACCGGCTCCCGAGCACTGAATGGCGTCGGGAATGGCGTCCCCCCTCCCCACTTGCAGAGAGAAGCTTGAGCGAGCTCACGTCCACGCTTTCAGAAACTCACACGCCGGATCGGCGGATAATCTATCGATTCCCGGAAAATTCATGGATCCATTGGTTTTCCACGCACGGGAGTTTGGACCCGCGCAAGACGGAAGTAGGAGCCACGACGCTGTCGCACACCCGAAAAAAAAGTGATCCAATTGGATCCGTCGGTGTTCTCATACTCTAGTCCAAGAGGAAAAACTTCCGGCCTGGGGTTATGATGATCCAACATATTCTATCCTTGCTCACCAGAAAGAATTTCGAGCACCAAAAGAAAAGTACCGAAACTCGAGGGTCTTCACGTGTCGGGCCCTGGGAGACACTCGTCCGACACTCTTTCGACACTCTTTCGACGCTCTTTCGACACTGTTCTGGGTGCTCGAGATTCTGTCTGGGATGTGGTCCGTAAGTACGATGGGAGTAACATGAGCCTGGAGATGCATCCTCACCCGATGTTGCCCTCGTCCTGGCTCCGTCTTAGCCGAGGTGCCGCCGCCGCTGCCCATCGACGGCGCGCCCTGGACGCTGCTGGCCGGCGCGTCCGTGCCCTGCGCCGCCGTGGCGGCGCTGCTGCCCGCGCGGGAGGCGGCCGCTGGCGGGCGGTGCGCGCTGCTGGCGGGCTGGGACGGCGCGCTGCTGCCGGTGGCCGTCGTGCCGCTGCCTCGGGGCCCAGGCCATGCGAAGAGGAAAAGATCGACGACGACGACGACGACGACGACGGCGGCGGCGACGACGACGACGAAAATCACGGCGGCGGCGGCGACGACGACCGCGGCGGCGGCGGCGACGGCGACGGCGGCGGCGGCCCAGGCCATAAGAGAGGAAAACTGATAGGATGCAACTCCTGGGAGGTTGAATTCAGAGTCGGCGCTTGCATATCCCTAGCCGGAAACTGGCCGAATCTGGATTAATCCTGCTTAATCCAGTTTGATCCCGCTTGATCCAGCTCAATCCCGTTTTATCTTGCCTCATTCTAGGCTTAATCCAGCCTGACCTGGCATAATGGCCCACCAGTGGGCATCATGCCGACTCCCACTTCCTCGCGCTGCGACAAGAATCACGGTAGAGCGTTTCAGCAGTTCTGGCCGTCGGGGGACCGCCAACAAGAACGGCTCAGGATGAAAAGCCGGTCCTGGGGAAGGGGTCCATCTTGCGGGGATAGGACGAGAGGAAATCCGCTCGAGAGCGTTCTTGAACGCTCTCAGAGCGTTCCGGAACGTTCTGAGAAGGCCGCGGCGCCCGAGACATCCTGCAGAGCCGCCAGATCTCAGAGATTCTCGATTTATCCTGACCCAATTTTATCCTCGTCCTGGCTTCGTCTTGGTCCGGATATCCGCGGGTCTGCGTCGTGACAAAAAGTATGGCGTCGGACTTCTTTGGGGATGCCGCTGCCCGTGCCTCGTCGCCGCGGGTCAGAGATCGCCTCGAGGTCCTGGTCAGAACGTAACCCGGGAGAGGGCGGAGTACGGTGGGGGCGCCTGAGAAGGACTATGCTCATGAGGTTTCAGACTCTGGAGGGTTTCTTATGTGATGAAGGCGGCGGTTTCCATGGCTCGTGACGACCGAACTGGGTACGGAAATAATGGGTACAACGACCGACAGCATTCCCTGTTCATTTTGGACAGGACTCTGCTGTCGGTGTTGCCGAGGACGTTGTCCATTTGAGACAGTATGCCGCCTGCCCAACAACGGCCGCTGTTGGTTTTGGACAAGATTGTTGTTGGGCATTGTGCCCATGTGTTCCGTACCCATGGCCAACATTGGCGTTCCACCGGCCTCCAGTCCTTGGGCTCCTTATCTCAGGGTTCCTTGTGCAATGCCCTCACCGCAGCGGTGTCTGCATGGTAGGTTCATGCGGCGTTGGCGCGCCGGCGACGCCGGCGAAGGCGCTCAAGGCTGTTTTCTGCGACGCGGAAGCACCGATGGACACGGTGACGCCTCTGGGCCCGACCGAATTCAACCTTGAACGATCGGGGCCTCGATCGATTCGAGGTTGAGCGATCGACGCGGTGGACAGAACCCTTCGCGCGCGCCGACGCCTCGCGAACCTTTGTGCTCCACCAGGCCAGCCCCCGCCCCCCGGCGCGCGGGTGCGGCCGAGCGTGGACGCGCCCCTCGGGGGAACCGACCGGCCGCACGACCGCGGGCGGCTTCGCTGGGCCGCGCGGGCTCCGCGGGCCGGCGCGTCGGACGGCACTCCCTGCCCGGAGGGCCCAGCGCCGACCCGGGAAGCCCACGCGTGCCTCCGAATGCGCACGCTCATCAGCATCGTTGCACCGTGGGCGGTGGGCAGACCTCCTATGACGAACCAACACAGCACACACCCATACCCATAGGGGGATCGGAGAGGGCTATGGGTGCGTGTTGTCGGATGGGGGTCCCCGCTCGAACGGGATCGTTCCCCGGGGGCCGACAACCCGCACCCATACCCATAGCCAGTCCTCCTCCCGACGACCCCGCTATGGGTATGGGTGCGTGTTGTCCGTTCGACCTCCTGCCCTGACACGTCGATTAGCGGATTGGCCGTTTGCGGTTCGCGAGAGGGCGTCGCGGCCGTCATTTTTGCGGGTCCAGGTCCGTCGGTTTCGGTCCCAGGCCGCTTTCACTGAAGGGTGGTTTACTAAAGGGAGGTTTGTCCACCGCCGAAACCGACCCCTATTCCCATCCTCATCCCTTTCGCGACCCCCGCAAAATTACCACCCCAGTTGGGGATGCACCCCTCGAAGCCCGAAGGGAACGGCCCATCTCCCCATCATCCAGGTTCTGGGTGGGTAACTCGGCCAGTGGGGCCCAGGCCACGCCGCTGGGGAGGGGCATCGGCCCGATGCTCAGCTCGTGCAGCCCGTTGGATCCTCCGCCCATGCCCCTCGCGGACGCCGAGGGCGGCGTCGCCGCGCTGACCCTGGAGCCCCTCTCCGGCAGGCTCTGGGCGGTGCTCCACAGCGGAGACATCCTGGCCTGGGACCTCTTCGGCGCCTCCGTCGTCGGGCGCTGGAGGCCCGCCTGGCCGCGCGGCCTGGCAGCCACCGGCTTCGTGCCTGCGGCGGTGTGCGAGGACCCGGAGCGAGGCCTCCTCGTCCTCGGCCGCAGCACGGGCCTGGGCGCCGTGCTGCTCTTCGCCGAGTCGCCCTGGGGGCCCCCGCTCGGCGTCGCCGGCGCGCTGGAGCCGTCCTTTGCGTTCTGAGCGTGCGCGGCGTCGAGAGGCCCGCGGTGCAGAGGGGCCTGCTGCACGCACGCCCGCGGCCCCCGGCGGCAGGGCCACGGCCGTGGCCGCGGCAGGCCGTGGCGGCCGTGACCGCAGGGAGAATCACAACAAGTCCCAAGGGCGCCCTCGCGCCAACGGCTGAGAAGGTGTCTTCTCTCTCGCTCTCTCTCCCTCCCTTTCTCTCTCTCTCTCTCTCTCTCGAAGGAGGAGGAGGAGGAGGAGGAGGAGGAGGTATCCATACTGGTACCCTTGCCTCTGTTTCCCCTTGTGGGGCCTCCT
>CAUYUJ010019393.1:737250-764750 GCA_963575745.1 Prorocentrum cordatum | reverse complement strand
ACCCCAGAGCATCGCAACCTCTTCGGCCCGATCGCAACCGATCGTGGTCCGCCCCAAGGGGTTTCGATCGGGCCGAAGTGGTTACGATCTGCCCCGGTCGCGCGCCGCCCCAGGCGCGCGTCGCGCTCTCCAAGGGAGGGGGGGCCGCGGGGCCCAGCGCCGACTCAAGCGCACGGACGTCCACAGATTTCTGCTTGCGCCGTCTGTTGCTCTTGTGTCCTCGCCCCTCCTCGTTGCTCCTGCCTTCGTCCTCATCCCTCCCTCCCCTCTGCTGTCGCCGGTGGTATCTGGCTTGTTGTCTTTTCCTCTACCTGGACCTCGTGCCCCTTCGCGGGCGCGCGCGATGCCAACCTAGAACCTGGATCCTTCCTCTCTGCTCAACCTACTACTGCTCCCCATGTTCTGTAGCCAGGATGGCTCAAGCCAGCCTGGCTCGCCCAGCTTTCGCAGAGAGCTACCCTTAGCCCCTCGTCTCCGTGGAGACGGGCCACAAGACTCCAGGCTTTCGCAGGTACTCATGCCGCCCAGTGGGATGAGCGCCTCCGCGCGCTACGAGGAGTACGCCAACAAGGAGGTCAGTTTCATCGAGGCGGAGCTGAAGGACTGGTTCTTGCAGCGCCGCTTCAGCATGGAACGTAACGTGGCCATTAAGAAGGCCCTCGACGACAACAACTTTACCGGCCTGTCCATCAACAACGCGGCCACGCCCGACGAGAAAAAGGTAATGTGGTCTGACTTGGTGCAGGGGAAGCCGGAGCTCGAGGACTCCCTGAGCGTCAACGCGAAGCAGATGAAGGCGGAGATGTACACGACCATGTTCAAGGATTCGACCGACCTGGATCACCCGTGCCGCATCCCGGGTAGCGTCTACCTGAAGTGTGTGCAGGACGGCGTGAAGACCACCGAGAAGAACCGCTCCGCGAAGTGCATGCCGCTCTTCAGCACGTTCGACGCGTGCCGCAAGGGGGTCATCGCGCAGCAGAAGAACGCACTCGAGACCGCCATGGTGAAGCAGGACATCGCCGACCGCCGCGCCAAGGCCCTCTTCGAGCGCCGCGCCATCCTCCTGGACACCAGGGGCCACTGAGCCGGCCGCCCCGGCCGAGAGTCGCCCCCCCCGATCGCTTGCCGCGGACCTCGGCGGAGATTCCGCCGGGAGCTCCTTCCCACTCCGTATCGCTTAACCGACCCCCATCCCCATCCCCATCCCTTTCGAGACCCCCACCAAGTTGCCACCCCAGTTGGGGATACACCCCTCGAGACCCGAAGGGGACGGCCTATATCCCCATCTAGGGGGGTAAATCGGCCAGTGGGGCCCAGGCCACGCCGCTGGGGATGGGGATCGGTTAAACGATACTCACCCATGTCTCTCCCGCCATGACTCTGGACTCTGGACCTTGCAAATGGGGTCCCGGTAGCCCGGTAGGTGTGGTAGAAGGGTGGCTCCGCATCGCCGATGCATCGGCGAGGCAATGCGGCTCGGCGTCGCACACGTCGACGTCGCCCGTCGCCGACGTCGCCGATGTATCGCCGACGTCGTCGATGCATCGGCGATGCGTCGGCGATGCGGCGCGATCCTCCGACCCCATCAGCTCGGACCCCACTTGTGAGGTCTCTATATTCCCTTTGCGAAGCAATTACGGAGGCGGGGTTGGGGACATTTTCGGCATCTGGGGGGCCTCGCTGGGCCCCGGGACCATCAACAAAATAGCTCAGGATGAGAAGCCGGTCCCCTGGAAGGGGTCCAGACCTCGGGGGGTCCACGTTGCCAAACGAGCACGGCGTCCCTCGCTTTTCCGGGGCAACGTTGGGAGGTGATAGGTTCGGGGAGGAGGAGGAGGAGGAGGAGGAGGAGGAGGGGAGGAGGAGGAGGAGGAGGAGGAGGAGGAGGAGGAGGAGGAGGAGGAGGGGGAGGAGAGGAGAGGAGGAGAGGAGAGGAGGAGGGGGAGGAGGAGGGGGAAGGAGGGAGGAGGAGGAGGGAGGAGGAGGAGGAGGGAGGAGGAGGAGGAGGAGGAGGAGGAGCAGGAGGGAGGAGCAGGAGGATGACCCATCGACCCCCGGTCCTCCATTCATCGCCGACAGGGGCCCGAGAGCCCGACCCTGCCCGGGACCGTGCGGTTTTGCCACGAAGAGTCTATCGCCGATCCATCGGCGGTGCATCGCCGATTCAAGAGGAGGAGGAGGAGGAGGAGGAGGAGGAGGAGGAGGAGGAGGAGGTTTACATCCCCGAGCGAGTCCCCCCTATCGTTGACCCTCACCGTCTCTACAGACACTTCTCCTCCCACAACCCTATAACCTCATGCCCGTGAGAATAAACACTAGGGGATAATAAAGTTCGGGGTTCAGGGAGAGATAATAAAAGTAGCCCAGCAGACCTCAGCATAATCTCGAAGTAAGAGATGATCAAGAGGAGACCAAGCCGAGCACGTTTTGAGACATCCTTGGCGTTTAGTTTTCATAGAAATATCCTCAACAATGGCTTATCTCGCTGGAATGGAGCAAGCTATATATATATATATATATATATAATATATATATAATATATATAAGAAAAATAAAAATAAAAAATAATAAAATGAAAGAAATGATAGGAGGAGGAGAAGGACGAAGAGAAGAAAAAATATCGAGTTTCAAATCTATTAGAATTCTAGACGCTTCGCGTATCCCCACCAGCCCGTCCAGAAATGAGCCCCAGGGGAGTGGAGGTGATGAGGGAAGCGGGGGAGCATGCAGAAGAACAAAGAGCGGGTTGAGCCGCCATACGCCCCAAGAGGGGGAGGATGTAGGAGGAGTCGTCGTCGTCGGAGTAGGAGGAGGAAGACGAGGAGCAGGAGGAGGAGCAGGAGGAGGAGGGGGAGGAGGAGGAGGAGGAGGAGGAGGAGGAAGATGAGGAGGAGGAGATGGAGGAGGGCGAGGACGAGGAGGACGAGAAGGAGGAGGAGGAGGAGGAGAAGGAGGAGGCGGAGGAGGGGGAGGGGGAGGAGGGAGGAGGGAGAAAAAGAGGAGGAGGAGGAGGACAATGGCGAGCTTGGGGGCCTCTTGGGCCGTCTTTGGGGCCTCTTGGCGGTCCCGGAGGCCTCTTGCGTATCTCGGGGAGCTTCTTGTGGCCTTTTGGGAGTCTCTTGGAGGCCTCTTGGAGGCCTCTTGGGGGCCTCTTGGGGCCTCTTGGGGCGCTCTTGGGGCGCTCTTGGGAGCTTTCGGGGCGCTCTTGGGGCCATCTTGGAGGAGATCTATCAAAGAAGGGGGGAGCCTTAATTAGCCTCGCCCCTCTAGAGTGCCTCGGATCGCCTCTTGGGCCCCCCCAAGAGGCCAAAATCCTTCCAAAACCTAAGGAAAATCAATGTTTTGTGCTTTCTCGCCTTTTCGCTCTTGGAGCAGTCTTGGGCCATCTTGGGCGTCCCAACGCGTCGCGGAACGCCCCGTCCAGGTCAGTGGGGAGGGGTAAGGGGAGGGGTAAACCCCTCCCCGAAGGGAAAGAAGGGGGGTTGGCAGAGGAAACGCTCTAGACCACCTACGCCCTAAAGGGCTGGTGGGATTTATTTACAAGCGCTTTATGAAACTTGTTTTTTGTAAGTGCTCGTGTAGGGTAGCTCATGTGCCTCAATTTCCATGGATAATCAACCCCAGAGATAAAAAAAAGTTCGGGCGAGCGTGGGGACAGAGAGCAATATAAAAGAAGAAGAATACAGTAGAAGAATAATAAGAAAGAAGAAGAAGAGGATAATAAGAAGAGGACGAAGAACGAAACAATGGAAAGTTCCAAATCTATCAATTTTAATGTACAAACGCTTTATGAAAATTGTTTTTTTAAGTGCTCGTGTAGGGTAGCTCATGTGCTTCATTTTCCATGGAAAATCAACCCCAGGGATAAAAAAGTTCAGGCGAGCGTGAGGACAGATAGAAATATAAAAGAAGAAGAGGAAAGTAGAATAATAATAAGAAGAGAAGAAGAAGAGAAGAAGAATAATAAGAAGAGAAGAAGAACGGAAAAATGGAAAGTTCCAAATCTATCAATTTTAATTTACAAACGCTTTATGAGCATTGATTTTTTTAAGTGCTCATGTAGGGTAGCTCATGTGCTCCCCTTTCCATGGATAATCAACCCCAGAGATAAAAAAGTTCAGGCGTGCGCGGGGATAGCAACATCGCTTGATGTTGCTATCTCAACATAGCGTTTCGAGGTGATAATGAAGTTCGGCCTCAGCGCTCGCCGCCCAATTTGAATTTTGTATAGGGCGACGATAATCAACTCTAAACACTGAAGGGGGGGGTCCCTTTATTATCATCGGCATGCGGTTATAGGAGGGAGGGCACCTGTCATGTCAGCCCCGGAATTAGACAGGGAGGGCCCCCACCCCCGCACTTCTTGTCCTGTCCCCTCTCGGGGGGAGAGGGGGACCGCGCTCCCGGCGGCGAAAGATTTCATTATTCTTCCCCGTCGGCTGCGGCGGCTACGTACGGAGCTGCGGCCTTTTCATGTCTGCTGCCTGCTAAGGCTCGCGTGATGTCGAGAGACGTGGCTCCGGCGATCTTGGGCCGCTCAACCACTTATTTGTCTTTATCCCCGGACCTTTTGTTCCTATTGGACGAGGCCCTGTCGCATTCGGGTCCTCGGTTGCGAATGCAGGGTGGCTGCGCCTTGCCTTGGGTGCCTTCCAAGTGGGCTTCTGGGCTGGCATCGCAACCCAAGGCGCTCCTCCGTGCCCCCCCCCCCCCGACCTCCAACGTGTTGGAACGTCCACTCCGGAGGTGTCGTCCAACAAGGACTCGGGCCCTCTCCTGGCCCTGGGACCGTCGACAAGAACGATTAGGGGTGAAAGCGCCGGCCCCAGAGAAAGCATCGAGACTTCAGGGACCGCGTGTGGACAAGAGCAGCACGTCGGGCCTCTGTGTCATCACCCTGCCCATCCCCGCCTGTCCCTCTACAGGAGGAATAATAGACCGGGGACTACTTTTTGAGTATCTTTTGACCACTTCCAAATATTTTGTGACTATTTCTGATTTTTCGTACAAGCCCCCCCCGTAGGAGGACACGCCCGATCTAACGCCAGTTCTCTCCCTCTCTCTTTCTGTCGTCCCTGCCTGCGGCCGGGCACCCGGGGGGGAGGCGTGGGCCCCGGCAGGCAGCACGGTCTGGGCTGGAGGGGGTAGGGGATGGTTAGGACGGGGGAGCTCGTAGATAAAAACTCGGAGGGGAGGAGGGGAGGAGGGGAGGTGAGGGAGGAATTCTTGGCGTTTCGCGTATCCCCCATTCCCTTTCTAGTCGCGGCCGCAGCCCGACCGTGACCGCCTGCCGCTGGCGTTTCCGCCTGCGGCTGTTTAAAAAAGTATCCCCCATCCCCTCGCCTACAGCTGCACTGGCCATGGCGGATGCACGAGTACAGGCCCCGTGCGTGCTGTGGTTGGCTGCTAGTGGTCGCTGCTTGTGGGCGCCGTTTGGGCAGCTCCTCGCTTGCTCGCGCTTCCGTTCGCCCGCCGCTCCCGCCCCTCGGCTGGTTTGGCCTCTGCGGCTGCACAGGTGCAGGCTGTGCGTGCTTCGCGGGTTGGCGCCGTCAGGGCGACTCCTCGCTGGCTTACGGTTGCCGTGGCCTTAATCGGTTTTTGCATGTGCACTCCGCGCGTCCTCGCGCGAATTATCTTGCGCTGTGCCCCAGCCTTGGTATACACGCCCTCTGGACTTTTCCTTGCGGGCCGCTAATAAAAAAATGCCCCCCATTCCCTGTGTGCTCCTCTCATCGCCGGTGGTAACTCTGCGGTCCCGCGCCTCTCGCGGCTTTCCATATCAGCGCATTGGTTTAGGCAGGCCGTGTTCTATTACAAGTACTGACTGTTCAACAAGGGGCGGTCGTCTACTATTCGGTCTGAGCTTGAGCTGCGGCTTGCACTCTGTCTTTCTGTATTGTCATCTTCCTCCTCGCTCTTGTGTCTTCCGCTCTTCTCCTTTTCCCGTTTTTTTTTTTTTTTTTTTTTTTTTTTTTTTTTTTTGTTTTCTCTCTCTCTCTCTCTCTCTCTCTTTCTCTCTCTTTCTCTCTTTCGCTTCGTTATGTTTTCGTCACTCTTGCGCTGTCTGCGTAGTGGCCCGCCCCCTTTTTCTGCTGCTTTGCACTTGCGCGGCTTTGCACTTCGATCGACTTTTCTTGACGGTGCGCGGCTGATTCCGCGTCGCTCGCAATCAAAAAAATACCCCCCCCCGGGCAATTCGTTTTGTTCGAAGCCCGAGCCGACCTGTGACGCCGCCGGCGCCTTCGCCTGCGGCTGCGACAGAAAAGTACCCCCCCAACCCAGCTCGCCTCACTGCTTTCCCCCTAGCTACGGAGCGCGGCCCGCCTTAGCTCGCTCGGCGTTCGACTCGTCTTCGCGCGCCCGCGGGCCAAATAAACAACATCCCCCCAGCCCATCTAGAAACGATGCCCATGAGAGTTGGCGGGGGGAGAGGAAGAGACACGCATGGTCAAACAGCGACGGAGGCTTGGGAGGCTCCGTGGCCATCTCGAGCCGTCTTGGGGTGGTTTTGCGGCCGCTTGGAGCATCTTGGGAGCCAGATTGAGCAAATTTGGGCTATCTGAGCCATCCTGGAGGTCATCTTGGGTTTTCTGATGGGGCGCTCTTGGAAGCCTTTTTGGGCTTCCTGGGGCGCTCTTTGAGCCCTCCTGGGAGCTTCTTAGGAACCCCAGAGGGCCTTTTGGGGCCATCTTGGAGGCGGTCGGTCAAAAGAGGGGGCGTCCTCGATGTCCCTCCCCCCCTCGGGGGCCACGATCCCCTGGACGGGTGTCGAAAATTGGCCCTCCCAGGGCCCCTCCAAAAAACCTCCGACACCTTGCGAATTTTCCCCCAAAAAAACCTGTGGGAGGGGAGGGGGTGGCTCCCCGAAGGGCAGGGGGGTTGTGGAAGAGGAAAGGGACCCTCCTAAGATCACTTGTCGCCGAAAGGGTTGGTGGGATTCAGGAAGGGGGGAGCAGGAGGCAGGTGGCATCACAGTGGCGGGAGGCAGGGTTGAGGAGGGACGGGGGCATGTGGAGCGAGCGATGGACTCGGGGTGGGGATGCAGGGGGAGGAAGGGGGGGGGCGGGGGGTAGAGGCAGGGAGAGATCGCAACAGTTCGGGCGGAGTGTCCGTCCGGGTGCACAAGGGCACTGGCGCCCGCAGCGCTTGCTTCTTGCGGAACGAGGGGTGCCGCTCGGGAAACACAGGGATAGGGGTATCGTCCCCCCCGGCGCGGCCTGTGAGCATCACGACTGCAGAACAAACAAGGGAAGTGGTGACAAGGGGGAGGCTCGCCCCCTTTCCACGCCCGTGGGCAGAGAGGCACCGGATTGACGCACGCTCTGGCACGCGCGACCCGATGCCCGCGGCAGAGAAGGCGCCTTGGGCCCCCCCCCGCGGCGGCACAGTGTTGGGGCTACGGAACAGTTGCCAGCAGTTTTGGCAGCACGCTCAGAACGGAGAGGTTAGCTCTTGGTGTGCTATCGGTGAGCATCGACGTTCGCCTGGTGGACTGCCTGGGGACAGGTCCCGAGGATGCGGTCTGGCCTGGTGAAAGGTGATCCAGGCGGTCTGTGTTCGGTGTTCGTTGGGCTCTGTCCAGAGGAGGTCCTGATTGTTCCTCCGCGCTATGCAGTTCAATGCCCAATCTGGCAGGGCTCCGATGCGCCGTCGTGATGCTGGTAGTGCAGGCAGTCCTTCGGTCGGGGTCAGCCGAACGACTGGCGGCCGTTAGGCGTTGCGTGGCGCGACTCCGTGCGCTGGCGTCAGTCGGATACCTTCACCATGGTAGGTGATGCTGAGGCTGTGGGGCCGTGGTGCCTTCAGCCTGGTCTCGTCACCTACAGTTGGATTGGCAATTTTGGCCTTGCCGACCGCGCATTGGCGGGTGGCTGGGCCGCCTTGGCGTGAGCTCCACACGTTCTTTGGCCACCCCACCCTCGCCTGGTGGCGGGTGGGCGGGCTGCTTCGCTGCTAGGCTCATTCGGTCGGCCTGGCGAAACGCGTTGCGTTGAGGGCCTGGGTGTGCGACTGTACTGTCCAGCCCATCGGGTTTGGGCGCCAGTATTGGCCCACCTGAGGGCTCGGTCCGCGACTCGTCGCCAACCCCGCGCGTGTCCTCACTTCGGTCGTGGGCTCATGGGGCGGGGACCTGGTGGTCACCCACCTGCAGAGGCGCAGTCGCCATGCGCCTTCTAGGCGGCGGCGAGGTCCCGTGAGGGACGGTGGAGGGGTTCCGAGTGATCGTGCCTTCGTGCAACTTGCAAGATGGTCGGCTTCACGCTTGGGGCGGGTTCCTGGTGGCTCCCCGCGTCCAGGGGCATCGCGTGGCGTCCCGTCGCACTTCCTCCGTCGTGATGCACGTCGTGCAGTCCAGTCGCGTTGGTCGGCGTGCCGAGCCGTCCCGCGCTCACCTTCGTGGTGCTCAGCGTGTTCGCGCCTGCGCTGCCGTAGCTCTCCAGTGGCGGCCTGGTGACCAGGGTGGGGTCCTGGTGGCCACCCGCCTCCAGAGGCATCATCGCCTCGTGGCTTCTCGCACGCAGGGAGGGCGCGGGCGGGACAGCAGGAGTTGAACTACGTTGCGTGTGGTCAATTCCCCATGGAACATCCGTGGTAGGCGGCTTGGCACCTGGGACGGGGTCCTGGTGGCTCCTCACCTCCAGAGGCGTCCTGTGCCGTTCCGTCGCACTTTGAGCGTCGTGGTGCACAGCGTGCTGTCCCGTCGCATTTTTAGCATCGTGGTGCACATGCTGTCCCGTAGCACGGCCCAGCGTCCCGTCCTGTGATGCGAAGCTTGGTGCGCAAGGACGTCGCGGTGAACGTCGCGATGCTGCCTGTGCATCGTGGGAGGTCGCGTTGCCGTGCCGGCCCCACCTCCACTCCTCCGTCGAGCCCTGGGGGGCTGCCGTGATGAGCTTGGCTGTCCTCCGCGCGGCGCGGGGCCGCAATGTCGCGGACGTCGCCAGGGGGGGGCTCTGTGCTGAGCAGTCGCGGTGCCCCAGGGGGCCCCAACCCCTCTCGTCTCTGCAGGGTGTCCGCTGGAGACGCCGCGCGGCCGACACCCTCCCAGCGGCCGCCTGGACGAGCCTGGAAAGGCATCTCCAAGGCGTGGCGCGACCAGAACCGCCAGGGAGGGAACGGCGCCGTCGTGCTGCTCGTGATCGCGGTGCTGCTCGCAGATGTGGGCGTAAGGGGCGTGGTGCGCGTAGCACTGCTCGTCTCACTCGCTGAGTGAGGCAGCTGGTGATGGGTCCCGTCGTGCAACTAGACTCTCTTGTGCTCGCTTCCATCGGGCTGCAGGTGCTGCTCGAAGGCGAATTGCTCGTTGCAATGCTCGTCTCGCTCGTAGATGTGAGGCTGCTGATGCTGGGGCCCGTCACGTTACGATGCTTGGTCTCGCCGTGTTGTTCCGTGTCGAGGCTCTTGTCCGTGGCTTATTGTTAGCAGACGTGGAGGGCGCTGTATTGTTCGTGTCGCTCATAGAGGTGGGGCTGTTGGTTCAGGATCTCGTCGTACTGCGTAGCGTCGTGACGCTCATCTCCGTCGCGTTTCTCGGTGTCGAGGCGCTGGTGACAGATTTGCTGTTGGCGGGCGTGGTGTTCCATGTACTGCTCGCCCCACTCGGTGCGGGGCTGCAAGAGCGGGGTCCCGTAGCATTGCACGTCGTGGTTGTTTGTACTCGACTCCGTCGTGCTGCACGGTGTCCCAGTGCTGGTCGCGCAGGTGTTGCTGGTGGACGTGTGTCTCGTGGCACTGCTCGTCGCAGTCGTGAATGTGAGGCTGCTGATGCCCACTGTGCGCGAGCCCCTGGTAGGCTGGCCATGGACCTCATCACGCTGCTTTCCACACTCGTCAGCGCGAGGGTCTTCGTGCTGGCTCCCGTCGTACTGTTCGACGCTGCGCCGATCCGCCCCCGTCGACAGACGTGGTGGTGCCGGGTCCCGTCGTGCTGCCCAGCATTCGTGGTACTCAGCTCCGTCGCGTAGCTCAATGTCTAGTGACTGGTCGCAGACGTGCTGCTGAAGCACGCGGTGTTCGATGCACCGCTCGTATCGCTCGTAGGGGTGAGCCTGCTGGAGATGTACCGCGTCGTGCTCGACGTCGCTCTGCTCAGCGGCGTCGTGCTCTGCGGTGGCACGGCGGTCCCAGGCGTGAAGCGCCCAGGCCGTGATGCTCGTTGCGCTGTTCGTCTCGCTCGTAGATGTGAGACTGCTGGATGCTGGGTCCTCCTCCTCCTCCTCCTCCTCCTCTCCTCCTCCTCCTCCTCCTCCTCCTCCTCCTCCTCCTCCTCCACACGTCCTGGAGCCTGGACCCCCCTGGACGAGACGGGGCCCGACGGGGCCCCCCGCGCCCCGCCCGGGCGAGTGGGGCTCCCGCGAGCAAAAGCTCCCGCCCGAGCCCCGCCCTCCGGCGGCGCCTGCACGAACGCCAGCGGCAGCGCCCTGTCGTGAGGCTTGATACCGTCGTGCCGCTCAGAGTCGAGGCGGTGGTCCCAGACGTGCTGCTCGAAGACGCGGTGCCTGTCGCATTGCTCGTCTCACTCGTAGATGTGGGGCTGTTGGTGCTGGATCCCGTCGCGCTGTCCAACGCCGTGGTGCTCAAATCCGTCACGTCTGGTCACGGCGGTGCTTCTGAAGGACGTGTTGTTAGATGCACGCTGCGTCTCACTCGCGAATGTGGGCCAGCTGGGGCTAGAACTCGTCGTGCTGCTCGACGTCGTAGTGCTCGATTTCGTCGTGCTGCATAGTGCCACGGTGGTCCCAGATGTGCCGCTCGAAGACGTGGTGCTCATTGTATTGCTCTTCTCGCTATTGGCTGCGCGGCTGCTGGTACTGGATCTCGTTTTGGTGCGCGACGACGTGGTGCTTGACCCCGTCGTATTGTGCAGTGCCGAGGTGTTAGTCCATGACGAAGACGCGGTGCTCGTTGCAGTGTTCATTTCGCTCGTACTAGTGAGGCTGTTGGTGCCCGACCCCGTCGTGCTGGGCAGTGCCAGGTATCTGGTACTGTGCCTGCTGGACAAAGACTCGGTGCTCGTTGCACTGCTCGTCACAGTCGCGGGCGCGAGCCCTGGTAGGCTGGCCGCGACTATGAGGGCAAGGAGGATCAAGCGTGTGCTCGCTCTAATCATGTTGTTTGATTGTTGTACTGGAGTGGTGCTCCGCAAAGCGTGGCCCAGAGGTTCCAATGAAAAATGCGAGCCAGGGCTAAGTCCGTCGATCGCCCCACGGCGGTAGGGGAAACAAAACTGTGCTGCATAGCGCACCCAATGCTATGAGCAATCCCAGCGCGCCTGTCGCAGCTGCGTAGCGGGGGGGAGTTGCACGCCCGTGCGCGCAAGCAGCAGCAGCTCCTGCCCGCGCAGATGGCAGATTCCGCCCGCGCAGGCATCGCCCTTTGCCGTTCGGTGCGTGTCGGTGTCCTCCTCAGACACTTGTCCGGTCATGGGCTCGTGAGGGGTCGTGCCGATGAGCTCGCGCGGGGCCTCCTCAGCGTCACCGTCCAGGATTCCAGAGGGAGGTGGGCCGACGGGGGGTCGTGGCCCGCGTCGATGCTTGCGGAGCGAACGGAGCCCCAGAGCGCTGCTGAGCCCTGCCGGTGCCGCAGTCGCTGGTGCGACGGTTGGCATCGGAGGTGGGAGCTCATGCCCCGGCGCGGGCTTCCGAGTGTGCGCAGGCGGGCCTGGTGCCTCAGCAGCCGGAGGTCCCGCCGTCGACGAGTCCGACGTCTCTGTGGGCCTGGGCCCTGACGATGACGCAGTGTTGCCCCTCACCAGCTGCTGAGGGGAGCGAGGGATCAGACTAGACGTGAACAGGACGGCAGTCTTGCCACTGGTCAGCAGGACCGCCCAGTACTGATTCTGATCCCCTTGTGCGGCCAATGACGGTGCCTTGTTGGCCGACATTTTGTTTTTTTTGTTACTTTGTTGGTGACCCTTGCCTCGGTGCTTTCCTGGATGGGCGGGGGCGCAGGTGGCGGGACGAGGCCTGTGGTGTCGGGCAGCGCGTCGGCCCTGGTGGGCCTTGCGTTTACCCTGATGGGCCTAGGCTCATGCCCGATAGGCCAAGGCACTACCTGGCACGCTGGGGTCCACTCGTCGCAGGGGTCACATTCTTCGCAGGGGCTCCATTCGTCGCAGGGGCACGCGTCCGCCTCGACGTGGGGACCCCACCTGCCGTCCAAGTCGTCCGCTCGCGTCTTTGTCATGCAGGCCTTAAGGTCTGTGTTCAGGCTTGCTTGCTCCGCTTGGACGGAGGCGATCCATGTCTCGAGTTGGTGGCATTGCTGGACCGGTGTGGCTTGGCTGGTGGTCACCGTGGTTCCAAGGCAAATTACTATGTCCGCGAGCCTCTACTGCTCCGCTTCGAGGCTGCGGAACCAGGCGTCGGTCTGATCGAGAATTTTTTGGACGATTGGTTTGGATAAGTACTCTTCGTCAGAGTCTTCGTCGTAGCCTGATAGCTCTCTGTGCTCGGCCGAGTATTGTGGAATGCTAATGGTGTGTGAGATCCCGTAGTCGGCCCTCTTGAGCGCAGGCGCGATCGGAAAATTCCACTTTGGCGCATCGAGGCTGATGATAAGGGGCTGTGCCGTTATCCTGGTGGATAACGGCCGAGGCCAGGAACCCTGGTGGGTCACAGATGGTGCCCTCATTGTGCGTGTTGGCAACATGCAGCCCTGCGTAGTTGACCTTGGCCTGGTTGCACAGGTTCATCAGCTCGCTCCGGAGCCGAGACGGGTTGGAGCGGTGTTGCTGGTGGGCGGCTTCGAGGTCGGTTGGGTGTTTGTTGGACATGCTCGTCATAAGCTGCAGCAGCCTGGTCGGCGCCGCCACTGTTCTGGAGAGGAGAGTAGCTGTGCAGGCCTCCTGGCGCACGCGAAGGTTCTCTGGACAGGAGGCTTGGCAGCCCCCGTCCTCCTCCTCGTCCTCCTCCTTCCTCTTGCTCATCCTCCTTCCTCTTTCTCCTCCTCCTTCCTCTGAGATTCGAGACGACGGTAGCGGCTCTGTCTGCTGGTGGTGCCCGAAGGCACCCCGCGCGGCCATTCGCTCTTCGGGACCCGCTTTCGGGGCCAGCGGGGGTGTCTCCCCCCCTCGGGGTTTCCGGATTCCGCGGGCATCCGCCCACGCATGTTTTCCCCCTGCCCGAGTTGGAGTCCCTGGCGTTTCTTGATCTTGGTCTTGGTCGTGGTCTGTGTTCTTCACTTCCTCATCCTGCTCCCTGCTCCCTGCGAGTCGATCCGATGGGGGACGCGACGCGCAGGAGCTGTACACCAAGTACCAGTACATGCAGACGTCACTGAACGCGCAGAGATCCTGCCTCAGGCGTGCCACTGGTGGGACGGACCTGCCGCGCTCTCCGCCTCCTCGAGCGTTGCAGAGCCACGGGAGGGCGTGGCGTTGACAGGGCAGCCCCGCACGCGTGTCACACGCTCTCGCGAGCGGGAAGGCAGCAAGGCCCCAGGACAGCGAGGCATTGACAGTGCAGCTAAGGCGTCAACACAGTGGCCGAGGAGCCCCCCCCCGCGACATGTCCAGGAGCGGTGTGGACGGAGGACGCGTTGCGTGCCAGCGCCCGCCGCGGCGCGCGCTCCAGCGCGCGCGCGAGCCCGGCGTGGCCTCGGTTGTGCCACGGCCTCCTCGCGCTGCGCCAACAAAATCACGACGGATGATTTTGTTGAGGGGGATCCTGTTCGAAGGGACCGTCAAAAGGCGGCTCACGACGAAACGCCGGTCCCAGGGGAAAGGGGTCCAGGCCTAAGGGGTCCACGTTGTGATGCACATTCGTCGGAGTTCTGGGACCTCAGGGGCAATGACAGGGGGGGCCGAGAGGTTTCGATGATCGAGGCTTTCTGGCCCTGTCGCCAGTTCTCGGCGGTTTTCTAGCCTTGGTGTGCTCTCCAGCGGCTGCGCCTCGCCGGGAGTGTCCTAGGCGTGCCCGAATCGCCCCGAACGGCCGCGGGAGAACCGAGCTGTGACCCGAAAGCTAGGGGATTGGACGACGATACAGGGGCGGGACAGGGTCGGACCGAGGCATAAGATCGAGGTCGGTTCGGGGAGGGTACCCCGATGTTCTTCGTGCTTGCTGGATGTTCTTCTGCATCCTGGGAGAGGGTGCCCTTGGATGTTCTGTGTGTTTTGACCAGCGGAGGGTCTCATGTTCTTGATCGGGGCTCGCGCATTGGGGGGGATTAAGGGGGGCACATCGAGGGCTGTAGAACAGGGGCCCTCTGGGGCCCATGAAGGGGCCCCTTAGGGGCTCAAAAGGGGCCCAATAGGGCCCGATAAGTGCACCTTCCGCACCCCCCGTTTACCGCCCCCTCGATAAAGCGACGCCCAACTTGAAGGATGTTCTTCCGTCCGTGGTCCGACCGTAATCAGGCTCAGGGGGCATCGGCCCCCAATCGCCCGCTCTCATCGCCGGGTTACGGGCCTGAGCCCGCCCCACACCCAGAAGCGTGCGGGGTTTAACTCTCGGGGCCCACATCGCCAATCTGTCGGCGATGCATCGCCGATTCGTGCTATTCAAATTTCGTAATACAAGGGAGGGGATCACAAACCCTCCCAGACGAGCAGTTTTAGACCCTCCCCAGACCAGCCGGCCTATTGCCCAGGCCCAACTGGAACCTTCCAAGACAGCTCAAATCAGATCCCCCCCAAATCAGACCACCCCGGAGTGGTGTGTCCGGCCTCAGCTGGTCCCCCCTACACCACCAGGTGCGCGACCCTTTTGCCGCATCTTCCGCGCAGGGGCGCATTCTGACTGGCATCCGGGCATGCGTTTTTGTTTTTTATACATCGCATGTGTTCTGTCGCGCGCCAGTCCTTTCAGTCTACGACCTTTTGTAACGAGAACCCCACGCATTCAATCGGCGGCGAGCCAAGGGGGCAACTGAGAATGAGAAGGCCCTCTCAGAAGGTTCGGAAGTCCCCCGGCCTTCTGATAAGTCTTCTAAAAATTCCCCGAAGACAGAGCCAACTTCTCAGAAGGCGCGAGGGCTTCGGAGAAGTCCCGCCGCCTTCCGAGAAAGCCTTCTCCTTCTCATTTCCCCCCCCTTCGCTCGCCGCCGATCCGAAACCCAGTGTGTGAAGAACCTCCCTGCCTTCGCCCATCACCAACACGCCCTGCTGCGTAGTTCCTTGGGCCCCGCCGCGCGCCGCAGGCACGACGAGCCGAGGCCGCGCCGCGGCAGAGAGCCCCTCCGCTCCTCACAGGCTGCGGGCCCTCGTGGGCAGCACGGCGACGCTCGAGCGCCAGACCCCCTCGGGCAGTGAACAGATCACGACGGGAGGTGTTCCCGCGGTTTCGGCATCTGGGGGCCCCTGCTGGGCCTCGGGGCCGTCACAGAACAACGACTCGGGACGCAGAGCCGGTCTGGGGGAAGGCGTCGAGACCCCTGAGGGTCGACGTCGTGACAAAGATCCCGCGTCGGGGATCCTGTGGAGCCAGACTGGGGGCGACTGGGCGAGGGGATGCTGGGGCCGCACGCAATACACGCTTTTGGGCGCCGCGTAATGGGGGGGTCATAAATGGGGGGGGTGGCGAGAGTGGTTCGAAAAGGTACCCAAACGGTACCTGAACGAGCCCCCTTGGGGCTCTGGAGGGGCCCGAAAAGGGCACGAAAGGGGACCTTTTCTGATCCCCCCGTTTATGACCCCCCCATTAAGCCCCGCCCGACGCTTCAGGAGCGTCTGCTCCGCGCGTCGCGCCTCGCCGGTCCCGGCCCGCATCCGCTGCGGGCGCGACGGGCCGACCGCTCCCCGCTCCCCGCGGGCGCCGGCGGCCTGGGTCTCGGCGTGCGGGGCGCCGGCTTTTTTCGGTGCGGGCCGTGCCGTGGACGGCCCCGGGGGCTGCAAGTCTGGACGCCCGAAATGGGCACCGAAAGAATGGGTACAATGCCCAACAGCAGTTCCTGTTCATTTTGAACAGGCCTCGCTGTCGACGCCGCCGCGGCCTGTGTCCATTCGAGACTGGAGGCCGCCTGCCCAACAGCGGCCGCTGTTGGTTTGGGACAACATTTGTTGTTGGGCATCGTACCCAGTTTTTCGGTTCCCATGTCGGGCGTCCAAAGCAAGGGCCCCGCGAGGAGACCGAGCGGGGGCGGACACCAGATCTCCTGGCGGGGGCACGAGGTCTCCCCAGGTTTCGCGGCGCCCCTCTGCTCCCTGCAAGACGGTCCCCTGGTTCGCTCCTCGCCCGTGGACGTGCCATGCCTCGGGCCCCCCCCCCCCCCCTTGGGCGCCCCTGAGAGAGGTCGAAGATCGCCGAGAGCCTTCCGCCGCGAGTCTCCACAGCCCGAGGGTGTTCGGGCCTTCGGGGAAAGATGCGCCCCCCCCCCCCCCCCTCTTGGACCCCCCCCCCTTGGACCCCCCCCTTGGACCCCCCCCCTCTTGACCCCCTCTTGGACCCCCCTCTTGCACCCCCCCTCCCTTTGGACGCCCTTGAGAGAAGCCGAAGGTCGCCGAGGGCCTTCCGTCGTGAGTCTCCACCGCCCGAGGGTGGGAGGGCCACCTCGTGCCGCGAGGAGGGCGCGGCGAGCCGGGCCCTGCGGCGTCTCGGGGGCCAGGCACGGCGGAGGCCTTCGGTCGCCGTGGCTCTCGGGGCCTCTCCGCGGGCCGTTCTCCGAGGCCCCCTGCGGCCGTCAGAGGGCCGCCAGCGTCTCGGCGGCAAGGCACGGCGGAGGCCTTCGTCGCCGTGGCTCTCGGGGCCTCTCTGCGGGCCGTTCTCCGAGACCCCCTGCGGCCGTCAGAGGGTCAGGAGCGAAAGAAGGACGTACACGTACATGAATCCACGCTGGTTTCCAGAGTTCGCATTGCGCGACAGTTCGTATCACGCGGCCGGTCTCGCGGGTCAAGGGGCCCTGTTCATGTACGTCTTTTGTGGGCTCCCTAAGAGGGTGATCCAGGATGAACAGCTTGGGCGCTCCAGACGGCCTCGCCTTCTTGGATCGGAAGAGTTGGCGTCTCTTTCTCGGTGGGAGGCCAGCTGAACTGGGCGGAAGCAGAACGGGGCCGCCTCCGCCCGCGGAAGGCCGGCGTAAGCCCGCGGAAGCGCGGTGCTTTGGTTCAGGGTTTCCGGAATCGGCCAGCTGGTCCCCAGGGGAGGGTCTAGAGTCTAGAGTCGGGTCGGACGCAAGTTCGGAGGCGTCCACGTGAGGGGTGAGGGCGAGGTTGTGTGTGTGTGTGTGGCGATTTGGGCGGTGTGTGGCGAGAAGGGCGGGGCCGTGATATCTCCCAGGTCTCATGCCCCCCTCTTCTTCTCTCAGCACGTCCCCTGGCCGCCCCCCGTCCGCACACATGCCTTGGGCCACGAATGCCCTGACGCCCCCCTCTTCCCGCCCCCCCCCCCTGGGGGCATGCCCGCAGAGGGTTGGTTTGGGAGGGGGCGTGGCGGAGTCTGCTGCATGCAGCTGTTCTCGGCCCCGCCGCAGGGCCTTGGCCGATCCCTTCCCCCCCCGCCCGGGCACCGGGAGGGCCAAGCTCCCCGACATCTCCTCCGCGCTGGAGACCGTGAACCACTTGGTGGAGAAGCGCGAGAAGGCCGACCGGAGAGGAGGAGGGGGACGAGAAGGACGAGGTCGAGGACGAGAAGGACGAGGTCGAGGACGAGGTCGAGGAGGAAGGGGACGGCGATGACGAGGAGGACGAGGTCGAGAGGGAGCAGGACAACGAGCTGGATGAGGAGGGTGAGCAGGGGGGGGAGGGGGAGGAGGAGGAGGAGCGGGAGCAGGAGGAGGAGTTGGAGGGAGGAGGAGGCGCAGCAGCGTCGTTGGGGAGGATGCGGGGAGAGGGAGGAGGGGCGCGAGAGAGGGAGGGAGGAAGGTTGTGAAAGTGGAGGAGGATGACGACGACGACGCCCAAGTCGGCGGCCGCAGCCAGTGTGGCTCGAGGTATTTCCGTGCGTGGGGGAACTGGCCTCGCTCTGTTCGCGGGTTCGCATTGCTCTTAGGTTGCTTTCAGCGCGTCGGTGACCATCACCCCTGAGCACAGACATTCCCCAGGCCAGGAGGCCGTCTTCTCTGATACCCAGACTTCCTCGCGTCGGGCAACAATCACGGCGGGAGTTGCTTTTTCAATGTTCGGGTTGTGAGGCGCCCTCTCTTGGGGACCATCAGAAAACTGCTCAAGATGAGAAACCCGTCCAAGGTAAGGGGTCGAGACCTCCTGGGGTTCACGATGTGAGCGAAGCACGACGCGGGGGGTCTGGGCACGTGGACTTGTGTCTGGTGAAGCTGCGAGAGCAATGTTGGGCCACTCGGCCTGGTGCAATCACTGCACCAAGACAAGGCCTACATACCCGCAGCGTCACCGAATAAGAATTGCACATTGTGCATTTCCAGTTATTCGAGAGTTCTTTGAGTTTTTGGGGGGCCAGGATCCTTTCATTTCTAATTGTTCTATCCTGGGCCTCTTCCTGGCCACTAGGGGGCCATGAACAATCAGAAACGAGCACACTTAGAACTGAGCACGATTAGAAATGAACGACGTGTAGTTCTGTGGAAGGCGGGTGCGGCAGTCCTCAGCATGTTCAGTGCCTGGAGGAAGAGGTGAGAAGGTTTTGCGGGGAAGGACCTGGGCACCGACGGAGGACCAGGCAGTGCCAGCATCCAGCAGTTGGGCGTCTGCTTTTGCATCGTGCCGCTCTTGCGGTGCGAGGCCGCATCGACCAGGCACGCCCTCCAGGCAGCGGCCGCCCAGGGTTCCTTTCGATACGATTGATCGGGTTCGATATGGAGCATCTCCAGGTCGACCCAGTTCGGATCCGAGCTTCCGACGATCCGATGCGGCCCGATGCCCGCACGGCGCCGCTGTGCATCTTGGCGCGGCTGCTCCGATTCGATTCCGACGCCGTGCCGGTGCTGCCGGGTTCGATATGATCTCCCGATGCGGTGTTGGCTAGTCCTGCACCGTGTCCGCAAGGGGCCGTGGCGACGTTGGCCCTTGCCAGGTGCCAGGACCTCGCTCAGCGAGGCTCTGGCGCGCGAGACGCCTGTGGCCTGATCAGCCTCCTCCCGTCTCCCCCTCGCTCCCCCCCCCCACTACTCCCCTGCGGGTTGGGGGGCTGGCTCCCTCCGTCGTCCGATGCTCCTTCCGCCAACCTTGATCTTCCCTCGTCTCTCACCCCTCCGCCCGCGCCCCTCGTCCCCTCCCTCGCCTGCTCTCTCTTTGCTCTCCATTTCTCCTCCCTTCCTCCGCCCGCATCTCTCCTCCTCCTTCCCTCCGTCCCTCTCAATTCCGCTCCACCTCTCCCGCCCTCCGTCTCCCCGCCTTCTTTCTTCCTTGTCCTGCCCCCTCCCTCCCTTCCTCTACTTCCTTCTCTCTCTTTCCCCGCCTCTCCTTTCCTCCCCGCCCTCGTACTGCTCGTCGTTGCCGTCGTCCATCCTCACTCCTCTCCCCGCCTCCTTGTCCTCCCGCCTTCCCCCCCGCTCGAGGTCGCCGTCGTCTTTCTCTTCTTCTTCAATCTTCCTCCTCTCTTTCCTCCGACTTGCATCCTCCATACTCCGTCCCTCATCCCCCACCTCTCATCCTCCAACCTCCATCCCCCACCATCCATCATCCAACTTCCGTCCCCCGTCCTCCGTCCCCCCTCCCACATCTTTTGTCCCTCATCCTTCAGCCTCCGCCCCCTCCATCCTCCGTCCGCCATCCCCACCATCCGTTCCACCCCCCCAGCCTCCATGGACTCCAACCACGGGCCGTTCTCCCCCCTCCGTCCCTCCGTCCCTCCAGCCCACGCCGTGAGAAGCGGTGACCTTTGCCGTGTCGCTCGCTGCTCTGGCTCTCGATGGAGTGGCCAGGGCTCGTCACCATTGAAACATACTTGTTATTCAGCCACGCGCAGAGGGGATAATCAGGGGCAACGATAGGGGGGGGGGGCAAAGGGGGGATGCATCGACCCCCAATCGCCCATTGATCCCCGACAGGGGTGTCATAGCCCCAACCCGCCCAGGAAGCAGGAAGGTGCGGATTCACTATCGGGGGCCTATCGCCGATCTATCGGCGATGTGTCGCCGATTCCAGGTCGATGCATCCCCCCCCTGCCAGTCCCCCCCCGATCGTTGCCCCCCCAGGTAGGGGGAGGCGGGAAGCCCTCCCGGCTTCCAAGAAGCCTCCCCCCCTTCCCCCATACCCCCCCCTTTCTGTGCGCGCCGTCAGAGTGCACAGGTAGGGGGAGGCGGGAAGCCTCCCCGGGCTTCTAAGAAGCCTCCCCCCCCCCCCTCCCCCCCTTGCCCCTCCTTTCTCTGTGCGCGCCGTCAGAGTGCACAGGTAGGGGGAGGCGGGAAGCCTCCCCGGGCTTCTAAGAAGCCTCCCCCCCCCTCCCCCCCTTGCCCCTCCTGTCTGTGCGCGCCGTCAGAGTGCACAGGTAGGGGGAGGCGGGAAGCCTTCCCGCGGCTTCTAAGAAGCCCCCCCCCCCCCCCCTTGCCCCTCCTTTCTGTGCGCGCCGTCAGAGTGCACAGGTCGGGGGAGGCGGGAAGCCTTCCCCCGGCTTCTAAGAAGCCTCCCCCCCCCTCTCCCCCCGTTGCCCCTCCTTTGGTGCGCGCCGTCAGAGTGTGCAGCGCGCGCGCGTCGGCCCCGCCCGGGGCGACGCGCGCGCTCGGGAGTCTCTTTTATGCAGCAGAAGCTCCGTGGCGGGCGCAGTCTCTCGCCGCGGCCGCTCGGGAAGCGACCTGCTCCAGGAGGAGAAACACACAGACACAGTTCATCGTCGACTCCTCAGACAGTGAGGGAAAATATGGGAAGTGTGGGGGGGTGGGTGGGGAAGACGAAGACCCAGAAGATATGCGGAAAGATATGCGGCATCCTGGGATTTGTGTGTATTTATCAGTGTGTCCTGGGGCCCCCCGCAGTACTCCAGGCAGCAACCCGCAGGTGCGGAGAAGAGGGGGCGGCCGCGGGGTGCAATGCGGGGTGGAACACGGGTGGGTCGCGAGGTGGGTCGCGAGGTGGGTCGCGGGTGGCTCGCGGGTGGCTCGCGGGGTGGGTCGCGGGTCGGTCGCGGGTGGCTCGACCGCAACAAGCAACAAACCGAATCCGCGCCGCGGAACTCCACTCCAGCCACGCACCCAGGGACCATGAGGGACCGTTCGGCCCCCTCACTCTGATGGTGTTTGTACTGCAGGTTCGGCTCGGACGTGCGCCTCCGAGGAGGGCGCATGGTACTGGTGGGTCCTTCTGCGTCCCACGGGCCGCCGCGCAGCGCGGGGCCCAGAGTTTCGGCCACGCTCGCAGGACAGGCCTTCGGTGGGGGCGTTGGTTAAGGAGCGTGTCCAGAGGGCTTCAGACCCTCGAGGATTCCTTATCCGATGAGGGCGGCGGTGATATCCATGGCCGCTCCACGGTTGGGGTTCCACCAGCTTCCATACCCTGGATTCACCGAGGGCCGATCCGCGAGGGGCGGGGGCTCGCGAAATCCCCGCCCTGAGGCGGCCCTCGCCGAGGCGAAGCCGTGCCATGTCGCCCCGCTGGTGTGTCAGCCTCGCGGCTGGGACAGCCGAACTCTTCTGTACCCATCGGTCGTTGAAAGTAGGTCTTTTTGGATTCCCAGATTCCAATCTACTTCCAGCGCCTTCCTACTTCAAGAGTCGAGTGGTTTTGCCTCTTCCCTCCTCTTCAGGAGGCGGGGCGGAAACCCGATCTGTTTCCAACGCCTTCCTACTTCATGTTTCTACCTACTTCTTCCGACCGATGGGTACGCCCGCGTCCGCAGACCGACGGCGATCAAATGCCCCCACCGCGGCCTGTCTTCCTGCGTCCCGATGGCCGCCGCACAGCGCAAGGCCCAGACGCTCGGCCCCGCTCGCAGGGCAGGGGCCCCGCGGGACAGCCGAACGCTTCTGTGCCAGCACGCCCTGCGTCCGCAGACCGCGACGGCGATCAGAGGCCCCCGCACCGCGGCCCGTCTTCTCATACAGCGGAAGCCCGTGCCTAGAACCACCATGCGTGCTTTCAGGCTGCTGCGGGTGTTCCTTGGGGTTCGACGGTGTTGCTGTGTAGAGCGTGACGTCCGCCGACCGACGGCGATCAAAGGCCCCCTCTCCGCGGCCTGCCCTCCCTGCCTCCCCCGTGGCCACCCCGCACGGCGCGGGGCCCGGACGCTCGGCCCCGCCTCGCAGGGCAGGGCCGCTGCCTGGCGGAGACCCGTCGGACGCGTGCCCGCGGTCCGCTCGCGCTCCCCCGTCGGGGGCCAGCCCCCCTTTGGTGAGGAGCCCCCCCCTCCTCCTCCTCCTCCTCCTCCTCCTCCTCCTCCTCTCCTCCTCCTCCTCCTCCTCCTCCTCCTCCTCCTCCCTCCTCCTCCTCCTCCCTCTCCTCCTCCTCCTCCTCCTCCTCCTCCTCCTCCTCCTCCTCCTCCTCCTCTTTGTGAGGAGCAGCGGCGGATTCCCTTCGGGGATCATCCGTTAAAATCGGAACGATGCAGAGAAGATCAGCATGGCCCCTGCGCAAGGATGACACGCACACATCGAGAAGTGTGTACAGTTCTTGGCGAGGAGCAGCGGCAGGAGCGGGGGGAGGACCGGCTCGGGGGGGGGGCTATCGTCGGCAAGCTTCGAGGTCTGAGGTTGGAGGTCGGAGGTCGGCGACTTGAGGCCTGAGGTTGGATGCTTGAGGTTGGAGGCTTGAGGTTGGAGGTTTTCGGACGTTTTCGTCGGTTCGCGGCGGCTTTCCAGCCCCAGGATGCCTTCCAGCGGCTGCTCCTCGCCGAGAGCGTTCCGGGGGTGCTGGGATCGCCCCGAGCGGCCGCAGGATGCCCGACTCACGACCCGGGAACCACCAGGGGACGGGCTCGGGGGGGGGGGAACCATCGAGTTGGAGTCGGCGATACAGCGCCGATAGCTCCGACGCCGCATCCGCGCGCTGCTGGGCGGGCTGGGCTATCGGGCCCCCGTCGGCGATGACTTGGCCGATCGGGGGTCGATGCGTTCCCCCCCGGAGCCTATCCATTGGCGGCTTTCGGGTCATAACTCGGGCCTCCGGGGGCCGTTCGGGACGGTCCGGGCACCCCCGGAAAAAGTGATCGGCGAGGCGCATGCGCTGGAAGGTATCCCGAGGTTGGACAGCCGCCGATCACCGACAACAAGAACGTCCTGGAACCTCGAGCCTCGAGCCCATCTCCCCCTGGCGTTGCCCTCCCAACCAGCCAGCACGGAGCCCTGCTGGCGGACTTCGCCCCCGCGTGCCACGCGGCAGTCCTCGGCGCAGGGGGAGCGCCTCGGCAGGCGCCCCCCCCCCCCGGCCCCCCCGGGGTGTTCCAGAGGTGGCCTTTGCCCAAGGCTGGGTGTCAGGGGCAATGTCAACCAGCGGGGGGGGGATAGGCTCGGGGTGGGGAGGCGTCGACTTCAGTCGCCCATTCATCGCCGATGGGGGCCGAGGGGGAGGCATCGACTTCAGTCGCCCACTCATCGCCGGTAGGGGCCCGACAGCCCACCCCGCCCAGGAGCGTGCGGTTTCACTGTCGAGGGCCCTCGCCGATGTATCGGCGATGGGTCGCCGATTCCAGCTCGACGCTCCCCCTGAGCCATGTCCCCCCTCACGTTCCCCCTCAGGATGCGTCAACCCCGCTCGTGCCCGTGGCGTTCCAGGCACAGCTCCCCGCTCGTGCGCGCGGCATTTGAGGTACGGTGGGGGCGGGCGTTCGTTAAGGAATGTGCCCAGGAGGCTGCAGACCCTGGAGGATTCCTGATCTGATGAGGGCTGCGGTGATATCCATGGCCGATCCATGATTGGAATTCCACTGGCTTCTAGACCCTGGATTCCTTATCCGAGGGTTCTTTGTCCAATGCCCCCACCGGAGCTCAGTGGCTGATTGGAAGGAGTCGCCGAGCGTGTCATCGTGCCGTGCCCGCTCCTCCTCCCCTCCCAACGCCCAAGGACCCCCAGGACTCGCGGGAAGGCCCAGGCTCACGAGGCCCAGAGGGCCCCGTGAGGTGCCCCGTGCGTGGCATTCCAGGTGCGGCGGGGGCGTTCGTCGAGCAATGTGCCCAGGAGGTTTCAGGCCCTGAAGGATTCCTCACCTGATGAGGGCGGCGGTGACGTCCATGTCCAAGCCTGGGTCGGTGTCCCCCCTGGCCTCCAGACCCATCCAAAGAGCTCCTCATCCCCAGACCTCCGACGCCAGCATCTTGTCATGGCGTGGACACCCCGAGGTCTCGACCCATTCCCCGGGACCAGTTTTTCAGCCCGGGTCGTTTTTTGGCGGTTCTGGGGCCCAGCCGGGGCCCCCCCAGAGGCCGAGCGCAGAGAAGACTTTCCCGTCGCGTACGCATTCCTCGTGCTCAGCTCAGTGGCCTCCCCCGGCGTGCCCCGCGCGCGGCGCCGGCGCCAATGGCCCGCGGCGCGGCCGACCGCGGCGCCGCGCGGCGGCGGCAGCGCCGCGCACCGCCGCGCCTGGAGCGCGCGGCCGCCGCGCTGTGCGCTGCGGCCGCGTGCGCGGCAGGCGCGGCGCCGTGGGCGCGTGCCCTGGCTGCGGGCTCTTGGTGGGAGGAGGAAATCCGAGGAGGAAAGGGTACTCTACCCATACCTCTACCCTTTCCTCGTTTTCCCCTTTTTGCGCATCCTGGGCCTCTGTCGTCGCCACCGCTGGATGCGCCTCGAAATCCTGGTCAGAACGCACCCCGGGAGAGGTCCGGGAGAAGCGTTATCGGTACCTTTTGGTTCCTCCAGGAAAGGGGTCGAGTAGGATATCGATCGACTACACGCAAGAGTGACCCTTCGCCGGAGTGTTCTTTGGTGCGGGCCCACTGGGATTTCCCGATCGCCGAGCGTTATGCGATAGTAGCGTCTTGCGCACCTGTGTTTGGTCACCCTGCGGCCCCCAAAAAGCCGCGCACCAGAGGTCACTCATACCCAGGGCCACTCTTGCGTGTAGCCGACATGCGGCGATTGCGCGCCAGCGACGCCAGCGAAGGCATTCAGGGTCAACTTCCGCATGGTAGAACAGCGCGGGAGCACCGAGGGACAGGGTCACGCCACAGGACCCGACAGAATTCAGTTTTGAACAGTCGGGGCAGCGATCCGTTCATGATTGAACGATCGCCGCAGTGTCAGAAACCTTTGCGCGCGGCGACGCCGCACGAACTTACCGTACCCCATATGCGTTGTTCTCGTAGAATTCATAAGCATTTCGCAGACTGCGCGTAGATCTACGAGCATCCTAAGCATGTTTTGATGGATTCGACGAGACAGTGAATCAGTTATGCAGTCGATGCCATATTCGAAAGGTGCCGATCCCGCTGCCCTGGGTTCGTTCTAGTTTTTTGCTGATGCGTCACATGCCTCGAGCCGAGCCTCTGGGTCGGTTTGGGGAGGTCGCCGCGGCGGCCACAAATCGGGGCGAGGCTTTTGTCAAGCAGTGGCATGTCGCTTTCGAGCCCCCCCCAGCTCTGCGATGTTGACGTGGCTCATAACAAACCATATGGTGGCAGAGATCTGCCGAGCTATGTCCAACATGGGCCGCCATTTTCTCCCAACCATCCTGTGGTGTTGGGTCTTCGTTTTGAAGAAACAGCGCCCCGCGTCCCTCCTCTCCTCTCCTCCTCCACCTCACCATCCTTCCGCTCCTCCCATCCCTTGCACCCCTCACACGCTTCGTGGCCCCATAGGGAGTTCCACCGAAGGCCCCAGTGGTGGAAGCGCCCGCATGCAGTTCTAACTCCAGTAGGGTGCACTCCACACAATTCGTGGCCCCACAGGAAGCTCCACCCAAGGCCCCAGTGGCAGCGCCCGCATGCAGTTCACCCCTATTTCGGCACACCCCTCGCACGTTTCGTGGCCCTATAGGGAGTTCTACCGAGGGCCCCAGTGGCAGCGCCCGAATTGCAGTTCCACCCTCCACTGTGGCACACACACACACGCACGCACGCACGCACGCACGCACGCACGCACGCACGCACGCACGCACGCACGCACGCACGCACGCACGCACGCACGCACGCACGCACGCACGCACGCACGCACACACACACACACACACACACACACACACACACACACACACACACACACACACACACACACACACACACACACACACACACACACACACACACACACACACACACACACACACACACACACACACACACACACACACACACACACACACACACACACACACACACACACACACACACACACACACACACACACACACACACACACACACACACACACACACACACACACACACACACACACACACACACACACACACACACACACACACACACACACACACACACACACACACACACACACACACACACACACACACACACACACACACACACACACACACACACACACACACACACACACACACACACACACACACACACACACACACACACACACACACACACACACACACACACACACACACACACACACACACACACACACACACACACACACACACACACACACACACACACACACACACACACACACACACACACACACACACACACACACACACACACACACACACACACACACACACACACACACACACACACACCACACACACACACCACACACACCACACACACCACACACACACACCACACACGTTTCGTGGTCGCATGGGGAGCTCCACCTAAGGCCCCAGGGGCAGCGCCCGCATGCAGTTCCATCCGCCATTGTGGTGCACCCGTCGCACTTTTCGTAGCCTCATAGGGAGCTGCACCAAAGGCCCCAGAGGCAGCGCCCGCATGCAGTTCCATTGTCATTTCGGCACAACCGTTTACACGCTTCGTGCTACCATAGGGAGCTCCTCCGAAGGCCCCATTGGCAGCGCCCGCGTGCGGTTCCACCGTCAATTTCGGTGCACCATTCTCACGTTTCGTGGCCCCACAGGGAGCTCCACCCAAGGCCCCAGTGGCAGCGCCCGCATGCAGTTCCACCCCAATCTAGATACAACCCTTTACGCGTTTCGTGACCCCATAGGGGGCCCCACCAGAGGCCTCAGTTTCAGCGCCCGCATGCAGTTCCACCTTTCATGTCGGCGAATCCCTCACACGCTTCGTGGCCCCATAGGGAGCTTCACCGAAGACCCCAGTTGCAGCGCCCGCATGCAGTTTCACCCTCACATCGGTACACCCTTCATACGTTTCGTGGCCCCATAGGGAGCTCCACCAAAGGCCCCAGTGGCAGCGCCCACATGCGGTTCCACCCTCCATTTCGGCACAACCCTTCACACGCTTCGTGGCACCATAGGGAGCTCCACCGAAGGCCCCAGTGGCAGCGCCCACATGCGGTTCCACCCGTCATTTCGGTGCACCCGTCACACGCTTCGTAGCCCCATAGGGAGCTGCACCAAAGGCCCATGGGGGCAGCGCCCGCATGCAGTTCCATTTCCATTTCGGCACAACCGCTTACACGCTCCGCGCTACCATAGTGAGCTCCACCGATGGCCCCAGTGGCAGCGCCCGCGTGCACTTCTACCCTCAGTTTCGGCACAGCCCTTCACACGCTCCGTGGCCCCATAGGGAGCTCCACCGAACGCCTCAGTGGCAGCGCCCGC
>CAUYUJ010019393.1:707250-732250 GCA_963575745.1 Prorocentrum cordatum | reverse complement strand
CACCAGAATCATTGTAATGTGAGGTCGGACACCAGTGAAACCTGTGAAACCACAGTCTCTCATCCTTTTAACAAGCACGATCATCATTTGTATGTTTTCCATGTTGTTCCTTGTTGTCCTGGGGTCTGGACTTTGTTGGCGGGCGGAGTCAAATTACCAAATGCCCCAGACATCCAGAAAAGCAGAAACACCAGACAACGCAGATCAATAATTCAAAAACTGTAATAACATTCAGGGAAGGCTGTACTTTCACAGGTTGCATTGGTTCCCGACTTACGCAGTGCGCAAACACGCGGCAGAGAAGGACGTACTTTGAAAGAGTAAGACAGTTCAAGAAGGAGAGTAAACGAAGGAAAGACAATGACAAGTAAACAGCCATAATACAACACGTATGACACATCAGACATATGGAACACGACAAGACAGCTACATCGCTAACTAGAGCACTGTTTTACCCTTACGGGGGGTGGGAATGCATCCATAATTGTCCACCGCCTGCTGAGGTCCCCGAAGATCGATCCCACAGGCGGTGGCTACGGCAACAGTACCCGCCTCGCAGGGCGAGGGGGCAGGTGGTCTTCTGAGAGGGCAAGGGGGAGTGGGACCGGTCCCCTCCTCTCGGAAGGCAGCAAGGCCTCCGCGGGGCTCGAAGACAAACAGAATGCGTGAACCTGAAACTTATGACGGGCCCCGCGGATTTCTTGGATTTGCCCTTGACCCCCTCCCTGGCGCGCGTAGCGCGCCAGGAGCGGCGCTGGCGGCGCCGCCAAGTGGGGTTCAGCGCAAAATCCGCGCTGACAGTTAACAGTTTAGGTTGACGCAGTTTTGTCTCACTCCAGGTATATTTAAACAGAGGCTGATGACTAGGGTGGATTAGTATCATGGCCAGGGCCATGATGTCCCTCAAGATTTCATGCCCCTCTTCGTATTCCACTGCGTTCCCTGAGCCCCCCCCCCCTGGTCCGCGCACATGCTTCGCTCGGGCCATGACTTGCGAGCCCCAGTCGCTGCCACAACTCGAGTGGACGTCGCGTCCCGTGCTTTGCGCAAGGGACTCCGGCAGCAGGAGGCGGAGCAAGCGGGAGACGGCGGCAGGAGGCGCCTGCAGGGCGCAGCAGTCGCGCGAGCCCCTCTCTTGGACGCCCTCCCTCTTGGGACGCCCCCGGCCACGCGGGCGTGGACTGCCTGCCTGCAGGGCCGCCCCCCGTGCCCCGTGCCCCCCCCCCGCCTGCGCGCCGCCGGCGGCCGCGGCCCCCAGCGGCGCGGCGCACAGCCGGGTGCCCCGCAGGTTCTTCCAGGAGCTCGGCGACGCGATCCTCAAGGCGGGGCACGAGATTCACACACACCACAACACAAACACAAACACAAACACAAACACAAACACAAACACAAACACAAACACAAACACAAACACAAACACAAACACAAACACAAACACAAACACAAACACAAACACAAACACAAACACAAACACAAACACAAACACAAACACAAACACAAACACAAACACAAACACAAACACAAACACAAACACAAACACAAACACAAACACAATCACAAACACAAACACAAACACAAACACAAACACACATCCCAGAGCTCATTTTGACTCCTCGGGCTCGACCTGATTCGATTCCGATCGATTCCCGGCCCGCTGCGATTCGACTTCGGGATCCGACTCGGATTCCGGTATCTCAATGGAGGCCTTGCTGGCCTGCCGATTTCTGCCGATCCGATTCCCTCCGATCGCCGCCCCGACTCATCGCGCCGATTCAGGGCCCTCCTGCACCCGAAGCTCCTGGCCAGGCCCATCCTCGGCCCAGGACCGGTGCACACTGTGCAGGCCAGGGAGGCCGGGTGGGGCGTGCTCGTCGCTCCTGGGGCAAGGATGGGCCTGGCCATGGACGCTGGACGCGCGTGCCCAGACATGCGACGCTCTTCAGATCTGAGGAAAAGAGGCACTCCCCGTGCCGCTGCACTTCCCTCGTTTTCGTCTGTTGGGGCCTCCTGGGAGGCCCTCGTCGCCACCGCTGGGTTCGCCTCGGAATTTTCTGGACAAACCCCAGGGGAGCGCCGTGGAGAAGCGGCATCGGTGCATGTGCGTTTCCCCAGCTCTGATTGTTTCAACACGGGGCCCCTGGAAGTCTCGACCCGTTCCCCCGGGCCGGCTTTTCATCGCCAGCCGTGTTTTTTGATTGCCCGCGGGCCTGGCGAAGGCCCCAGGAGCCCCGAAAACGGGCAACAACCTCCTGTCATGTTTTCTGTACGACGCGAGGGAGAAGGAGGGGGAAGAGAAGAAGGAGAAGGAGGGGGAGGAGGAGGAGGAGGAGTATGAGAATTTCACAGGCACCCTGCCCTGCCGAGAGTTCACCCCAGGGAAAGCAGCCAGAAGGCAGCGGCTGACCTTGCAACCAGGACCCCAGAACGGCGCCGACCAGCGGCACCAAGGAAAGACCGAGCGGGCAGCTTACGTTCCAGGGCGACCCGCCTTGAACTCAGGGTGATGTGCGCTCATCACCTCCTCCCCGCTCGGGGCCCCCACCTCCGCCTCGGGAGGGGGGGAAGAAGACTCGCACGACGGAAGGCCCATGCCTCCCCCGCTCGTCGGCAGAAGAGGCTCGACGACGGGGTCGAGGCGGGGCTCCCCCCGTCCCAGCGGTGCCCCCGCGGGGGTAGGTGCACGACCCCACGACGGCAGGATCATTCCGCTGGGACGGGGGGTGACTGATGGCGCGCGAGCTGGATCTCGCGGCGCTCGGCTCCAACCTGCTCCCCCTGCTGCACGACTGCAGCGGCGGAGGAACGACGACTGGATCTTGCAGCTCAGGGGTGTCTCTGGCCGCCGCGCCTCCTCGGGAGCGCGCAGTGGACGGCACCTCGCTAATTGAAACATGACACTGAGGCTGAGCGCCAACCTCCGTGTGCGAGCCCTCGCTCGCAACACCTTCCACGACTTCAGGCGCCATATCCACAAACACCCATTGGAGTCTGGGATGTTTGCCCTTGCATATTCTGTGTTTCCAACGTTCCAGGCCGTTCCTCGTCGGGCGCCCGCAAGTTTCCCCGAGGAGCGCCAGGGGGCCTAAGGTGGACACGGCATTGCAGCCAACACACACACACAGCGGGGAATCATCACTACACTGGAACGAAAGAAGACGGTGGCCTCTGGCGGCCACAGTCCACACAGTCTCTGGGACCGCGCCTGAACACCCCGACTCGTCGGGCTTCGAAGAGCTGCCAGACTTCAACTCCTGAGGCCTTCTAGTGCGCAGACAAACTTTGCACCGCCAGTACGATTGGCACCACTCCCACTCATGCAACTCAGTGTCGGCCGCGGCCGACTTCTCCTTCGAAGGAGCCTTGGCCAGCTCGACACCGCTGAGGTCCAGACGTGTCCAGGCGGGCAACAGGCAAGGAGCCAGGAGGCATACCGCCTTGGCCACTCGAATTCGGTGGGCCAACAAAGCTTGACACGCATCCGATGGCTGCGGGCGTGCTGCAAGGCCAGCCTTCGCGGCTTCGTCAGCAGCGTCGTTGCCCGCCTTGAGCATCTTTCTCTGGCCGACAGATCTACAGACTCAGTAACATGCGCCTTAACTTTGTGGAAAGGCTTCGTCCACCACCCAGAAAGACCGGATAACATGACGCCCGCATAGGGTCCCTTGTGGGACAATTTGAGTTCTCGGGGCTCCTGGTGAGCGCGGACCGCATTGAGGCAATCTGAAAACCAAGAGCGGGCCCAACCGGGCACTGCGAGGAGGCCTCCAGGGCCCCGAACTCCCCCGCTCGGCTCGTTTGGGGGGAGAGGGGCCCGGAGCGGCTCGAGCGCATTAACATTTGGAAGAGTCGCCTCTAACGGTTGTACGCCCCCAGCTTGCCCAAGACAGCTTCCTGACAATATGACGCTGACGGCTCCCGTCCATGAGTCCACTCCCAGCGACGGCCGTGTCATCCCTATCTGGCTACTGCTCGCACCGGGTCGTGATCCCTCCAGCCGTGCACGGTCTCGGCCATTCATCACCTGGGTGCGGGAAGAGCCCCTCTGTGTACATCAGGCGAGTGACAGGGCCGCTAAGATCGCACGGTGTGGCCTCCTCCTGAATCTCCGCTTCGGATCATCGCGATCCGATTGAACCTTCGGACAACACCGGGTTCGATGTATCAAGCAATCAGGGGCGGCCAAACACAACGGACACCCATCCGAGCCGAGCTTATATCCACACTCAATCGCGCGATCCATTGTCCAGGTCGCTCCGCAACTAAGCCCACGAATGCAGCCCTTCTCATGCGCAGAAAACGTGCTTGAGCCCAGCGCTGCATCCACTACGTCGTCACACAACCTCATGCCAATACCTAGAGCCTGGCCTGAGTCCCTCTGCTGCTGCCTCAAAACATCCTCGGCCAGGAGTTGATTGACAAGGGACGGGGAAAAAGCCGTGAGACTGATGGTCTCGCCGAAGTCGGTAAGCAGTTCCGAACAAGATTTCATCCCCCACTGGATGTGCTGCAGAGAGAGCTTCATGGCTCCAATGGGCCCAGACACCGTCTTCCACGTAAGCTCGGGAACGCTGGGATCAGGATTGAACATGCTCGCCTAAGCCACGCGAAGAAACTCACAACTCGAGGGGAAAAACTGAAAATCCTGACCTGGTTGGCCCAGAGCTCCTTGCTGTAGCGGGTGACTGGTGCGACGGCGGCGGTAACTGTCGAATCGCGCTCCAAGATGAGCAGCGACGTCAAAGATCTCATGCCCGCTGTAGGCTCCAGAACACGCCGAAGTCCCTGCCGAAGACCCTGGAGCTCGTGCCTGGAAACCCCGTGAACTTCAGTTCCGTAGGTGATGCCCGCCAGGGGCCCAGAGGTGAACACTTTCCTGCAATAACGCTGCCCCAGGATGTTGCTCAACCTCTCAAGCCGCGCCACACGCTGCTTGAACACACGGCGCCGCATAGCATACTTACGCCTTCTGCGGGCTTGTCGTCTAGGTCTGCTAGCCGTGTCGTCAACACCGAGATTCACCGCGGAAGTGGTTCTGACGGAGCCCCCAAGATGCTCCAAGAGGTATCCGATTTTGGCCCCGACGACCCTGCCCGAACAGACCACCGGGGCCTTGTCCTCAGAAACCAAAGCCTGCATGTCGTCCGACAAAACGGAAACAGCTGGGTGGCCCCCGCCACCTCATCATCCACGACAGATCGGGCCGTGCCCGTCGCCTGGAGGCCATAATCATCAATGTAATTGCCCAGATCATCCCTGACCCGCTGCTGCAGCAGGTCGATGGTCGGAATAGCGTACACTCTCACGAAGGTGGTGGCGAAGGAGTCGCCCGCCACCACTCCCGGCCACGCGAAAAAAGGGCCCTTGACGATGCCACTCACGCTGAGGAAACGAGCCCCTCGGTAAGCTGACAGGCAGAGGCGATATCTGAGCGGGGAATCCAAGATCGTCGCAACGACACTGGAGGATGTCGAGCCTGACTGATTCGTAGAATGTGTGCAAGTTCCACAGTGGCTGGTAGCCTCTTCCGATCTAACACAATGGCGCCAGACCACGTCCCCGCGCCCGTGAAAGCACTTGCACTCAGGTAAGCAGGTTGAAGTTTAGCTTCCAATACCACCGCGAATCCACGACGAAGACGGCCCCAGAATCGATGCGCCGAACTCAATAACCCGATAGGCCGATAGGTGTCCATTCCCCCGACTGCTTGGGAAGCAAATCGACAAGGATGGTGCGCAGCTGGTTGGGAAGCAGGGCGGAGGCTTCCATGATACTGTACATGCTCATGAGGACCGCTGGGCCGCCATTTGAGAGGTCAGCGTGGTGTCTCAGGTGGAAGCCATCCGCTCTCGTGGCGGTGCGCGACGGGTAGGATTTGGCCACCTCCCGCAGCACATCAGGCGACTCGAAAGGGAGAGGGTCTTGGTACACTATCTTGTCGGGCATTGGAGGCTTCCTGGTGGCCTTTCACAGCCCGCTGAAACAGGCGGCCTCGGACTTGAGCAGAGACTGCGGGTCATTTAGCGGAGGAGGAGGAGGAGGAGGAGGAGGAGGAGGAGGAGAAGGAGGAGGGAATACGAGGACGAGGAGGAGGAAGAGAAGGAGGAGAAGGAGGAGGAGGAGGAGGAGGAAGTGATGGAGGAGGAGGAGGAGGAGGAGGAGGAGGAGGAGGAGGAGCATGCCTGGGTGGATCTCGTCGCTCCCTGCGAGGGCACGCCCGAAAAGCAGCTGACCGTGGCCTCGCAGACCGGCGACGGCGCCGAGGTCGGTCGCCTGCTGGACGGCGGCGCCGACCCTAACGTCTTCGGGGCCAGCGGCGTCACGCCGCTGATCATGGCGGCGGTCACCAGGAAGAACAATTAGACACAAATGCTGTACTGTACCACTTGTAGTGCGTAATTTGCGCACTTGACTTTGAGGGGCAGCCCCGCTGGGTTTTTGGAGGTCCGTGGTCTTGAGCGGCATCCCCGCTGGGTTTTCGGAGGTCCGTGGTCCGTTTTAGTTTCCCCCCGCTCTTCTCTCTCTTCTTCCTCAGTCCGAGGATCGAGGAACGATGATTCGCCAGCGCGGCTTACTTGGGTCGCGAGGCGTTGGCAACAACGGGGGGGCCGCGCGCGGTCATCAGGAAGGAAAACGAGGCACACAGGGAAACTTCGATTGTATATGTCGCCGCGCCGTTTCTTCCGACGCGCTGCCTTACGTTTTGGGGAGGGCGCCTGGGCCACCAGGGCAATCGCCGCCTCGGGCGCTCGGGGTTTGACGTAGGTTTGCCGCGGTACCTGCCTCGTCCACTTTGGCGCTGGGCGCAGGGCGTGCCATGGGTTTGCCGCGGTATCGGCGCCATCCATTTGGGCGCGTCGAGAACAAGGGGCGCGGCGACATATTGTAGTGAACGCGTGGGGAAATATGGAAGATGGTAAGATGAACGTCCATGAGATGTGGGAACTTATGGGAAATGTTAGAGTTTGTCGTGTAGACTCGAGACGCTTCGCATTAACCGCTCGCCCATTCCAATGTTCACTGGAATAGATGCAGACGGCGCCATGACCAAGACTGGGTGACAATATTCGGAAACAGTGAACAACTTATCCACTCATGTGTTTTGTGTTTTCCCTACCATCCTGTGGTGATGGGTCCTCGTTTTGAAGAGACGGTCCCCGCGTTCCTCTGCTCCTCTACTCTCCTCCTCCTCCCCCTCCTTCCTCCTCCTCCCTCCTCTCGTTATCCCCCTCACTTCGGCACACCCCTCACACGTTTCGTGGCCCCACAGGGCGCTCCACCAAAGGTCCCAGGGGCGCACTCCGCATGACGGCGCCGCCCCATTTCGGCACACCCCTCACACGTCTCGGGGCCCCACAGGGAGCTCCGCCTAAGGTCCCAGTGGCGCAGTCCGCGTGGTGGCGCCGCCCCATTGTGGCACACCCCTCACACGTTTCGTGGCCCCATAGGGATCTCCACCTAAGGTCCCAGTGGCTCAGTCCGCATGGCGGCGCTGCCCCAGTTAGGCACACCCTTTACACGTTTCGTGGCCCCACAGGGAGCCCTTCTAAGACCTAAGGTCCCAGTGGCGCAGTCCGCTTGACGGCGCCGCCCCATCTTGGCACAACTCTCACACGTTTCGTAGCCCCACAGGGAGCTCCGCCTAAGGTCCCAGTGGCACAGTCCGCATGGCGGCGCCGCCCCATTTTGGCACACCCCTCACACGTCTCGGGGCCCCATAGGGAGCTCCGCCTAAGGTCCCAGTGGCGCAGTCCGCATTGTGGCGCCGCCCCATTGTGGCACACCCCTCACACGTTTCGTGGCCCCATAGGGATCTCCACCTAAGGTCCCAGTGGCTCAGTCCGCATGGCGGCGCTGCCCCAGTTTGGCACACCCTTTACACGTTTCGTGGCCCCACAGGGAGCCCTTCTAAGACCTAAGGTCCCAGTGGCGCAGTCCGCTTGACGGCGCCGCCCCATCTTGGCACACCTCTCACACGTTTCGTGGCCCCACAGGGAGCTCCGCCTAAGGTCCCAGTGGCACAGTCCGCATGGCGGCGCCGCCCCATTTTGGCACACCCCTCACACGTCTCGGGGCCCCACAGGGAGCTCCGCCTAGGGTCCCAGTGGCGCAGTCCGCATGGTGGCGCCGCCCCAATGTGGCACACCCCTCACACGTTTCGTAGCCCCATAGGGAGCTCCACCTAAGGTCCCAGTGGCTCAGTCCGCATGGCGGCGCTGCCCCATTTTGGCACACCCCTTGCACGTTTCGTGGCCCCACAGGGAGCCCCACCTAAGACCCATTGGCGCAGTCCGCATGACGGCGCCGCCCTATCTTGGCACACCCCTCACACGCTTCGTGGCCCCATAGGGAGCTCCACCTAAGGTCCCAGTGGCTTAGTCCGCATGTCGGCGCTGCCCCAGTTTGGTAACCCCTTACACGTTTCGTGGCCCCACAGGGAGCTCCACCTAAGACCGAAGGTCCCAGTGGCGCAGTCCGCATGGCGGCGCCGCCCCTCTTTGGCACACCCCTCACACGTTTCGTGGCCCCACAGGGAGCTCCGCCTAAGGTCCCAGTGGCGCAGTCCGCATGGCGGCGCCGACACCATTTTGGCACACCCCTCACACGTTTCGTGACCCCACAGAGTTCCGCCCTGCCCCTTTTCGGCGAACTCTTCACGCGCTTCGTGGGTGGGTGGCCCCAGAAGGAGATCCTCCGAAGGCGATGCTAACAATGACGGTATTCACAACTGCATATGCTTGGGTCCTTCGCCAGTCTAATTTTCCTGCGCTCGGTTCCTCCTCCAACCCATCGCAGAATGGGCTCATGTGCACCGTGAGCCTGATCGATCTTGGCGTCGTCGATTAGTCGTCGCCCCGTCATCGTTACCAACGGATCAATCGTATGGATGCTGTCTCTCTGGAGCCCGTATGCCTTATCCACAGCTGGAGGCTGGAGATAGTCAGAACACTGCCCGAGGTAAGCCAAAAACAGTCCGAAAACGCAGGATCGTCCAAAATTGTCCGGATCGCGCCCCAAAACGCAGTCGCAATTCGCATTTTGAGAAATACCCCGGACGCGTTCGTCTTGGACGCCGTTTGGAAGTCGTCCTGGGGCCTGGGAAACGGGCACTGACGCAGCCAGCCAGCGGAACGGCGGAGGCCTCTAGCTGGGGGGGGGGGTAAAGGGGGGGGCCGAAGCCTTGTGAGGAGCTCCCACATTTCAGTCCCACGTGCACCTCAGCCAGCCCCACGGGCGGGCGGACTCGAGAGGCTGGCGTCACTCCGCCGACCCCCCCCTCTTGGGCCTCGTGGAGCGCTGTGGGGGCATAGGGGGAGCCTCTCGGGGCTTCTCGAGGGCCCCTTGGGGGGCTCTTAGGGGAGCCTCGTGGGAACCTGTTGGGGCCGCTCGGAGGCCTCTGGGGCGCCTTCGGGGCTTTTTGTTGGAGAGGAGTCTCGACATGCCAGCTCGTATGGCCCATCTCGGCCGCCTCTTGGGGCCTGGGGCTTGAGAGTAGATTACGGTAGGTTCGCGTCGTGACGACTGTGGCGGCGACCCCGCCGGCAGCGTTCAACGTTGAACGCCACCGGCGACCCAGAATCGGTCGATGCTGAATGATCAGATGTTTGGGAAACGGCCGATCGTTCAAGGTTGAACGATCCCCGCGGTGTCAGGAACCAACGCTGGGGTCGGCACGACGCTAATCTGCGGTACTTGCGTTCCCCCCATGAGGTCAACGGCCACGAGGGCGTGGCGCGCCGCCTGCTCGCCAGCTTCGCGCTGCCCAACGCCGCGCTGCAGAACGGCGCCTCGCCGCTCTTCCTGGCCGCGCAGCAGGGCCACGCCGGAGTGGTGAAGGCGCTCCTCTCGAAGGAGAAACGACGGCATATCTTGTAGGTTCGCGTCGTGTTGACTGGCGGCGACCCCGCCGCTGGCATTCAACGTTGCCAACGTTGAACGCCGCTGGCGACCGAGCATCGGTCGATGTTGTACGATCAGACGTGTCGGAAACGGCCGATCTTTCAAGCATTGAAAGATCCCCGCGGTGTCAGGAACCAACGCCGGGGTCGACGCGACACGGATCCGCGGTACCCTTGAGATCCGGGCGTGCCATTTTCTCACAACGGCCGATTTCGCCCGGTTTCGTGCCCGGGAGCCCTCAGAGATCGAGCCGGCTCGAAGATTGGCGTTGTGATTTTTCACGATGCTGCATTCTTCTGGCAACGTCGGATCTCAGGGAATGGGCGGCGCGCCCACGGGGGAAGTGAGAGGGGGCAGGCGTTCTCAGAATGCGGCGGGGCTTCTCGGAGACCCTCAGGCCTTTTTGAGAAGTCGTCTCGAAAGCTTCCCATGAGGCCTGAGGCCTTCGGATCCTTCTGAGAAGGCCCGCCCCCTTCTGCATTCCCCCCCCGGGCTCGCCGCTGGTGTAAGCATATATACTTCCCGCGCTCCGCGCAGATTCCTCGGATCGGCGCTGGGGCCCTCTTGGCGGCGGCTCCGGTGCCGCCCCTGGCGGCGGCTCTGCGAGCCGGGGAGGGGGTGGGGAACGTCCCAGCGCCGATCCTGGAAGTCCGCGCGCAGCTCCGAAACTATATTTAGGTCGGGCCTGCCCCTCTACAGGCAGCACATTCAAAAAATCGTGAAAAAAATATCTGGGGACGATGTTTCGACCATTTTGCTTGTATTCTAGAACATTCTTGGGGTATTTTCAGTTTTTCGGCCAAAATCCGCCTGTAGGGGAACACGCCCGATCTAAAAGTATATGCTCGTGCGGTTTTTTCCCCTTCTGTCCTCGGCGCCGGCGCCGACGTCGACCAGGCGCGCTTCGACGGCGCCACGCCGCTGTTCGCGGCCGCCAAGAACGGGCACGAGGACGGGCAGACGCCCGAGCATGCCAACACTGAGTGTGTGGGTCGCCCCCCCAAAGGGGTGACGCGCGCGCTCTCGGAAGGCTTGCAGTCTATGCTCGGTGGCGGGAGCTCTTCTGAGCATGCCGCTCGGGAACCGATGCACACTGCTCATGTCACATTCTTCGAAAGTTCTTTGATTTTTTCGGGGGCCAAGATCCTTTCATTTCTAATTGTTCTATCCTGGGTCTCTTCCTGGCCACTAGGGGGCCAGGAACAATTCGAAGTGAGCACAATTAGACATGAACACGATTAGAAATGAACGACGTGGTGTATATTATGCTAGTTTTAAGTCGGGCCTGTCCCTCTACAGGAGGAATGCTCAAAAGTAGTAAGAACATAGACAGGGGACGATGTTTCTACCATTTTTGAACATTTTCGGGTATTGTTGGACTACTACTTTTTCGTCCAAAATCCCCTGTAGGGGGACAGGCCTGACCTACTACTAGTTGTATGCCATGTGTTCTTGCTGCACGTGCTCCTCCAACATCAGCACGTCACACTGGTATGTCCTACTGTGTCGCAGGCGATCGACGGCGAGCCTGGGGAGAAATGAGAAGGGGCGTGCCTTCTCAGACGGCTTGGAAGTCACCCAGCCTTTGAGAAGTTCTCTGACCCTTCCCCGAAGACACAACGAAGAAGTGCTCAGAAGACAGGAGGCCTTGTGAGAGGTCCCGCCGTCTTCTGAAATCGACGACGCGTCAGAGTGACCCCTCCCTCGGTTTTTTTTTGATGTGGGCTCCTCGGGGCCGCCCCGATCGCTGAGCGCGGTGCGTTCAGCGGCCGATTGTGCGCTTGGCCTTGGCCACCTTGCGCCCCCTGAGTCCGCGCACCAGAGGGCACTCTCCTTGCCTGGGGTCACTCTTTGCGTGCAGCCGAGCGAACCAGAGGTTGATATACCTCCTGCCCTGACTCGTCGATTGGCGACTTGGCCGTTTTCGGCTCGCGAGAGGGCGTTGCGGCCGTGATTTGTGCGGGCCTCAGGTCCGTCGGTTTCGGTCCCGAGGCCGTTTTCACGAAAGAGAGGTTCACTAAAGGGAGGTCTGTCCACCGCCGAGAGAAGGACCCCTCCGCTCCGCCCGCCGGGAGGAGGCCGTGCGCCTGCTGCTCGCCGCGGGCGCCGCCGCCTCCCAGGCCACGGCGGCGGGGGACCTGCCCGTGCAGGCCGCGGAGGCGAACGGGCACGAGGCTCGACTGGGAGATCGACTGCAGAATTGATTTGCCTCACAGTTGATTTTCACGTCGACCCTTCAAGAAAAGTACGTCAACCATTCGTAGATACGCGAAAGTTCTACGAAATGCCTGTGGCTTCGACAAGGAAAAACAATTCTGGGGCACATTAATTCTGTCGTCGATCTCCTACTCGAGAGGCGGTGGCCGCGCTGCTGCGGGAGGCCGGTGGGGCGGAGTGAGGCCCCCAGGGCGCCGTCTGCGCGGGAGCCGGCCTGGTCAGCTCGAGCCGGCGACGGCAAGTCGGAGGAGGAAAAGGTATCCATGCCGCTGCCCTCGTCTCGCTTTCCTCATTGTCGCCTTCCTGGGAGGCCCTCGTCGCCACCGCTGGATTCGCCTCCAGATCCTGGTCAGAGCGCACCCCGGGAGAGGTCCGGGAGTAGGCAATGGTCGCCATGTTTGCGTGCGCCCGAACATGCAGGACGGTTTTACTAGTAGCGCCCCTCTCCCATGCGTGGCCTGACCAATGGCTTGTTGCACCCGTCCCCGCGCGCCCTCACCCCCCTCTCTTAACCCGACCCCCCCATTCCCCCACCCAACCCCGCCCAGCGCTGGACAGGGCCATGCATGCTCCCCGCTCCTTACGTGATCCACCCCCATGTCTCCGGGCCCAATCTTCGAAGTGTTGATGGAGGGCCTGCTTTATCTCAGGCTACGGCTGGGGGCTGGAAACACCAAGGCTTGTTTTGTTCACTGGTTTCGTGCTCCTGTTTTTGCATCGTTTTCTTGGCGGCGTGTTTGTTACCTTTCTGGTGTCGTTGTTTACCGTGTTCTCTTCCATTGGTGGGGCCTCATCCAGACCATTGTTTTTGCTGGTTGCTTGTTTTCTCTTGATCGTGGATCCGAGCCGTTTCCGGACCGGCCCCGGAGTCCTTCGGACCCCCGGATTTCCCTGGCCGATCTGGTGAACCGCTTTTGTTCAGTGTTGCTTTCCGTTTTCACGAGTGGGGGGCCACATGCGAACCCTACCCTTACCCCCCACGATGTCTGAGGGGGAGGGTGGGGTTCCCTTCGTGCGGGAGCTCCCGAGCGAAGTGAACCCCACCCTCCCCCTCAGAAATCGTGGGGGGTAGGGGTAGGGTTCGCACGTGGCCCCCTAACGAGTTGGGGTGCAGGTGCAGCACGGGCACGTGGAGGGCGCAGTGGTGCCTCTCGGCGTGCGAGGGAGCCGCGCTGGCGATCTGCAGCTGTCTCACGCTGGGCGTCTCTGCATCTCGGGGCCTGGGACCCTCGCCCCTCGATCCAGCTCGAACCCCTGCGCAGAAGGATGGGGTGCGGGGTTCCAGTCGAGGTGTTGGACGATGTTGCATGCTTTCGCGACGTCGGATGTCAGGACTCCTACCTCGATACTGTTTTATCCTCTGGCGCGTAGCGGTCGTCACCCGGGCCAACAACCCTCCCCAGATAACGGTAACGACCGTACCCAGGGGGAGAGTCCTGGACTTTCCCCCACATGTTGGTGAGCGCGCGCATGCGATGGCGATCGCGTTGCCCCTCCGCCCAGACGTGCCCCACCCAGCCCAAGCGTGACCGTTTACCTGGGGCCCGGCCCAGCCCCCCCCCCCACCGGGTAACGACCGTTACTGGAAATATCTCGTTTCTTCTCCCTCCTCTCTTCGCCATCCTCCCTCGACCCTCGTCGTCGTCGTCGTCGTCCGAAGAAATAGCTGCATAAACATGAACCGAGTTCCGCGCGGAATTCTTGGGTCGGCGCTGGCCCACTCTCTCTGGCGTGCGGAGCGCACCAGGGGCGGCGCCAGAGGCACCGCGAGGGGCACTTCCCGCCCTTGAAGCCGCGCGCATCGGTGTCTACCGACGCCCTGCTGAATTCTCATGATCCCCTCCCCCTCCTCCACGTTCCGACGAGGATGCAGCCGCAACGCCCCCCAAAAGACAACGCATCAGGGACCCTCCTCCTCCTCCTCCTCCTCCTCCTCCTCCTCCTCCTCCTCCTCCTCATTCTTCCTCCTCCTCCCCCTCCTACTCGCGTCGTGGTCTGCGCGACTGTTCGCGATTAAGACCTGGTCAGGGCGGTTCGCTGACATCATCTTCCCTCTTCCTTCCTCCGCCCACCTCTTGCTCTTCCTGCCCCTCCTCCGTTGCAGCGCGCCTCATTGCTCGGCCAGCGGTGTAGGAGGTTGTCGACAGACCTTTGGCTACGCTCCTCCTCCTCTGTCCTCCTCCCTCCTCCTCCCCCTCGCCACCCCCCGTTCCCTGGGGATGCCCGGCTGTTTCCACCGGCCACCCCCGTCTCCGCCGCGGCTCCAGGGCGACGAGGAAGGGTCCGACTACACGTACCGGGGGGCTGCCGCCGGCCGCGACCCCCGCGGGCGCAGTTCGATGCCTCCAGAGAATCAGAAGCACGGCCAGCTTTTTCAGGCTTGGGCTCCGGAAGGACCACTTCAGGTTTTCGGAGGCCGACTGCCGAAGAGAAGGAGGAGGAGGAGGAAGGAGGAGAGGGAGGATCAGGGATGGTGCTGCAGCTTGCTGCAGCTGGTGGTGGTGGTTGTGATTGTGGGGTTGGCGATGATGATGATGATGCTGATGATGATGATGACGCTGATGCTGCTGCTGATGCTGATGATGACGAGGATGATGATAATAATGATGATGCTGATGATGATGCTGATGATGATGAGGAGGAGGAGGATGAGAAGGAGAAGAAGGCGGAGAAGGAGGAGGTAGGAGGGAGGAGGTAGGAGGTATGAGGGAGGAGGGAGGCAGAGGAGGAAGAGGAGGAGGAGGAGGAGGAGGAGGAGGAGGAGTAGGGGGAGGAGGAGATAGTAGGAGGAGGAGGAGGAGGAGCAGGAGGAGATGATGATGCTGATGATGGTGGAGATGATGACGGTGATGATGATGATGATGATGATGATGGTAAATGTGATGATTAGGTCCATGCCGATGGTGGTGATGATGATGCGCATGATGATGCAAACGATGACGATGATGATGAGAACGATGATGATGACGATGATGATGCCGATGGTGAAGATGCTGATGCTGGTGATCAACAAAAGATGATGATGGTGATGATGATGACGATGATGCTGATGATGATGACAGCGACGATGATGTGATGATGATGCTGGTGGTGATGATAATGCTGATGATGATGATCATGGTGGTGGTGGTAATGACGAGTTTGATGATGATGATACTGATTATGATGGTGGTCATGATGTTGTGATGATGATGACGACGACCATGATTATGGCGACGACGACTATGATGACGGCGGTGATGACGATGATGGTGATGATGGTCAGGATGGTGAACCGATGATGGTGACGGTGTTCTTGCTGCTGCTGATGATGACGAATATGATTGTGCTGATGGTGATGTGGACAATGATAATGATACGGCCGGACCGAGGTATACGATCGAAGTCGGTTCGGCAAGGTAACCTAATGTTCTTCGTGTTTGTTGGATGTACGCTTCCCTCGGGGAGGGCCCCCTCAAAGGTCGGTCAGCTTGGCCGGCGGAGGGTCTCATGTTCTTGAATTGTGTTGATCTGTTCTAGGTCCGAGTTTCAGGATGATGACGATGAAGATGGTTATGATGACGATGTTGATGCTGATTATCATCTTCATGTTGCATATGATGATGTTGTTGACGATGGCAATGGTGAAGATGGGTATGCTGATGGTAATGTGGTGGTTGTGATGATCTTGTTGACGATGATGGTGATGCTGGTGGCGATGATGATGGTGATGGTTTGGTAATGGGTGATGATGATGGTGATGGTGATATCGATGAGGATGATGGTGCTGTTGATGATGCCGATGATAATGATGATGATGGCGGTGATTGTGGTACTGGTCTTTTTTTACGGTGGTGATGATGATGCGGATACTGACGATGACGATGATGGTGACGATGGCAATGCTGTTGATGATGTTTGTGATGATGATGCTGGTGAATGTTGCTGCTGATGATGCTAATGCTGACGGTGATGATGATGGTGAGTGCCATGATGATGATGGTGATGTGACGTGCGATGATTATGTTGAGGCCGATGGTCAAGACGATGGTCATCATTGGTACTATGGTGTTGGTGTTGATGATGACGATGATGATGCTGATGGTGATAATGCTGACGGTGACGATGACGATGACGATGACGATGGCGGTGATAACGGTGGTAATGGTCTTGGTGTTGTTGATGCTGCTTGTTGTAACTACGATGTTCAAGCTACTGCTGCTGCTGATTACCATCATGATGATGATGATGATGATGATGATGATGACATGGATGATTGTGGTGATGATGAGGATGATGCCGATGCTGATACTGATGATGAGGATGATGAGGAGGAGGAGGATGAGGATGAGGATGAGGATAAGGATGGGGTTGACGACAAAGGCGATTGTACTGTTGATGGTTATGGTGATGGTGATGGATTGGTCGTAACGGATGTTGGTGATGATGATGAGGAGGAGGAGGAGGATGAGGATGAGGAGGACGAGGATGAGGATGATGAGGACGAGAAAATTCATGAGGACGGGGAAGCGGAGGAGAAGGAGGAGGAGGACGACGAGGAGGACGACGACGAGGACGAGGAGGGGTAGAAGGAGGGAGGAGGAGGGCGGCGTGGAAGGAGTATGGTCGTCTTGGCCTCTCTGGCAGAGGCACGACAGGTGTCCTGCCCCCCCCCGCGGGGGCCAGCGGGTACCAGCTGGCCGAGAACATCTGGTCCACGGTCGGCGGGGGCCGGGTGGCTGGGCGGCGTGGGAGGGGGGGGGAGGAGGAGGCAAGCTAGGTACGCTCGCGTCACATCTGACGTCCTACCCCTCCCTCCCATCCCCTGCCATGGCGCAGATCTCCCATCTATTCGCACAGTCGGATGTCAAACAGGGCAGTGATCCCAGTAGGGTGCGCGATGGATGGAAAAGCGTGGCGTAGAAGAGCGCTGCAGTGCATAGCATTGCATAGCATGGCGTGGCCTTGCATGCCGCGGCATGGCACCAGATGACTTGGCGGGTGAGTGGCCCGTCTACGAGAGGACAGGGCCTGTCCGGCATGCCGGCTCCTTGTCCTCCGCAACCGTGCCTGCCCGATGTGGGCGCTTTCGAGTGCCAAGTGCCGTCTGGAGGCGCGGGGACGAGGCCAGCGCTGCAGCGAGATCACGATTTTGAACGACCGAAGCGCGGGAATGAGGGTGGCGCCGCACCGGGAGCACCACATTGGGAGATCCAGAAACGATTGGATTCAAAAAACACACGACAACCAAATCATGAAATCTTTTGTGTAAAAAACAATACGCGGAGAAGACGGGAGACTCCGGACAGAGGCGGGGGAGAGAGGAGAGTAGCATTCATATTGTGGAACTGTAGTGCGGGGAGGAGGAGGAAGGAGAAGGAGGAGGAGAGGGGGACGGAGGAGAGGAGAGGAGAGGAGAGGGGCGAGGAGGAAGGAGGAGGAAGAGAGGGGAGATAGGGGAGGCGGAGGGAAGAGGAGGAGAGGGGGGATGGCAGGGCGTGGAGTGGGAGAGGGGGGCAGACACGGGATGGCAGGGCGTGGAGGAGGAGAGAGGCAGGGCGTGGAAGAGAGGGGGAGAGAGGCGGCGCGCTGAGGGGGAGAGAGGCAGGGCCTGTGTGGGGAGGAGGTGCGAGGAAGACGAGGAGGGACGGGAGGAGAGGGGACGAGATGAGGCGCGAAAGGTACGAGAGGAGGTGGGGAGGAATGAGAGGGATGAGAGGAAGGGATGGGGAGGAGGACGCGGAGGAAGACGAGAGGGGCGGGATTTCGACTTGATTTGGCTTCGGGTTTGGGTTTGGATTTTGGAGGAGGGGGGAGAGAGGGAGGAAGAGAGGGAGGGAAGGAAGGAGGGAGGGAGGGAGGGAGGGAAGGAGGAGGAGGAGGGAAGAGTTCGGATGGAGAAAGACGACGAGGACAAGGAGGTGAGGAGGGGCATGGGGAAGGAGGAGCAGTAACAAGATGAGCAACGGGACGCCAGAGCACGATGGAGGTCAGCAGGACGAGGAGAGGAGAGAGAGGAGGGGGAGCAGGATGAGTAAGGTAGATACGAGGATCATGTTGCTGTGATGACGACGATGCTGATGATGCTGATGGTGATGGTGATGGTGATAGTGAGGATGCTGTGATGACGAGGGTGGTGACAGCGCCGAAGGCGTAGACGATGATGATGACGATGCTGCTGCTGATGCTGATGATGATGAGGAGGACGGTGATGATGATTATGATGGTGATGCTGATCATGGTGACGATGATGACGACGACGATGCTGACGATGATGATGCTCATTATGTTGATGATGCTAATGCTGCTGATGATGTTGCTGATGATGGTGATGATGATGATGATGATGATGATGATGGTGATGCTGATGCTGATGATGATGATGATGCTGATGATGCTTATGATGATTATGCTGATGATGCTGACGATGAGTACGATGAGGATGAGGATGATGATGCTGATGATGATGATGACGATGATGATGATGATGATGGTGTTGATGATGATGATGATGATGGTGATGGTGATGACAGTCATGATAATGATGATGGTGATGATGATGATGATGATGATGATGATGATGATGATGATGATGACGACGCTGAGAATGCAGAGGATGATGAGGATGCTGACAGTAGCCATGGCAACTATGATAACGTAGCACCCCGCAGTTGCGGGTAAGAGCGAGGCGGCGGGCGCGGGGTGGGTCGCGGGTGGGTCGCGGGCGAGTCGCCGGCGGGTCGCGGGGTGGGTCGCGGGTGGAGGGCGGGTGGGTCGCGGGTGGGTCGCGGGTGGGTCGCGGGTGGGTCGCGGGCCGGGCGGTTGGCGGGACGGCGACAAAAAGTACAAACGCTAACAACAGCAACACCAACAACAACACCAGCAGCAGCAACAATACCAGCAGCAACAACAACAGCAATAAGCGCCGCAGAAGCCCACTTGAACCACGCTCCGAGGGACAGTGAATGACCGCTCGGTCCCCTCATTACGTAGCACCCGGCAATTGCGGATAAGAGTGAGGGGGCGGGCGCGGGCGACGCGGGCGTCGAGCCGGCGGACCTCGTGGCCCTCACCTTCCTTGTCGATGGCGCCCTCCTCCTCCTCCTCCTCCTCCTCCTGCTCCTCCTCCTCCTCCTCCTCCTCCTCCTCCTCCTCCTCTTCCTCGTCCGCGTCCTCGTCCTCATCGTCGTCGTCGTCGTCGTCGTCCGCCTCCTCCGTTCTTGGCTTGTTCAGTGAACGTAGTTTGGGTCGCGGGTGGGTCGCGGGCTCTCCACCTCCACCTCGAAGGAATTCAAAAACAGCCCGCCGCAGGCGCCGAAAATCCCACCAGCCATCTGAGCGTCGGTGGTTTAGAGCGTTTCCTCTTCCATCCCTCGTTGTTCCCCTTCAGGGAGGGGTTTTCCCCTCCCTCTACCATTCCCATGGACCTGGACAGGGGGTTTCGCGAGGTGTCGGAGCGTCCAAAACAGCCTCGGCGAGGAAGCCAAAATCATTGTTTTTACTACGGTTTTGGCCCCATTTTGGCCTCCTGAGGGGGGGGACCCTCATTAAACACCCCCCCTGCTGTGATCGATCTCACCCAAGATGGCCCAAAGATGGCCCCCAAGGCTCCCAAGGGTGCCCCAAGAGGGCTCCAAGAGGTGGCCAGGTAGCCCCAAGAGGGCCCCCAGGAGGCCCCCAGGATGCCCCCAAGAGGCTCCCAAGAGACCTCCAAGAGACCTCCAGGAGGCCCCAAGAGGCCTGGGCGACAATGCCAAAATCGTCGATGTTACTAAGGTTTTGGCCACATTTTGGCCTCCTGGGGGGGACACTGCTTCAGATGATTCCAAGAGCGCCTGGGAGAGCCAAAGATGATCTCCAAGATGGCTCAAGATATTCCAAGATGCCTAAAGATGACGCCCACGATGCTCCAAGAGGCCCCAAGACCGCTCCAAGACGGCTCCAAGTGGCCAAGGAGCTCCCCCAGGAGGCCCCAAAGAGGCCAAAATCCTTCCAAAACCTTGGGGCAATCAATGTTTTTGGCTTTATCGCCAAGGCCTCACGATGGCTCCAAGATGGCCCAAGAGGGCTCCAAGAGCGCTCCCAAGGCTCCCAAGAGCGCTTCAAGAGGGCCCCAAGAGGCGTCCAGGAGGCCCCGGGAGGCCCCAACAGGCGCCCAAGAGGCCTCTAAGAGGCTCCCAAGAAACCCCCAAGAGGAGGCCCCAAGAAGCTCTCCGAGGCACCCAAGACGCTCTAAGAGGCGTCCGGGATCGCCAAGAGGCCCCCAAGACGCTCCAAGAAGCCTCCACTGGGGGACCCTTTCTCTGTGTGCTGCCCGCTTCCCTGATCGAGGCAATTCCTTTGGGCATCGTTTCTGGATGGGCTGGTGGGGATTCGCGAAGCGTCAGCAACTTTGATTTGTACGCTGAACGCGGTTTGGGTCGCAGGTTCTCCACCTGGAAAGAGTGCAAAAGAAACCCGCCGCAGGCGGCGAAGTTTTGGCTGGTTCAGTGAACGTAGTTTGGGCCGCAGGTGGGTCGCGGGCTCTCCACCTCCACCTGGAAGGAATTCAAAACAGCCCGCCGCAGGCGCCGAAAATTTGATTTGTACACTGAACGCGGTTTGGGTCGCGGGTGGGTCGCAGGTTCTCCACCTGGAACGAATGCAAAAAAAAGCCTGCCGCAGGCGCCGACAAATTTCGGGTGGGTCCCGGGTGGGTTGTCGCGGGTGGGTCGTCGCGGGTGGGTCGTCGCGGGTGGGTCGCGGGGTGGGTCGCGGGTGGGTCGCGGGTGGGTCGCCGGTGGGTCGCGGGCGGGTCGCCGGGGGGGTCTCGGGGTGGGTCGCGGGCGGGTGGCGGGGTGGGTCGCGGGTGGGTCGCGGGTGGGTCGAGGGTGGGTCGCGGGGTGGGTCGCGGGTGGGTCGTGGGTGGGTCGCGGGGTGGGTCGCGGGTGGGTCGCGGGGTGGGTCGCGGGGTGGGTCGCGGGTGGGTCGCGGGGCGGGTCGCGGGTGGGACGACGACAACAGCAAACAATAAACAAGAGACAACAAACAACAAACAACAAACAACACACAACAACCAACAACCAACAAACAACAAACAAGAAACAAGACGCAAGAAACAACACACAACACCACCGCCACCACCAACAACAACAACAACAACACCAACAATTACTAGCACGTGGGGACACTCCGTTCTCACCAGTGCCAGGGTTTTCATAGGAGGCGGGCAATACCCCCACTTTGTGGGGGGGCCGGTTCAAGCTCTACCAAATTTCCAAACGACTCTTCGCCACCACCCACACCCAGCTTCCCGCCCTATGACGTTCGGACACTTCACTTCGTGGCATGCGGACGACCGTGGCTACTATTCAGGGCCCCGCGGCCGACGACGACGGCGTGCGCGCGCGAAGAAAAAACGAATGTGTCCCGCATGGTATTATTTGACAGGGATGATGGCCCTGGCAGGTGCGCAACCGTTGTTGCAGAAGTTCGAAAAAGTTGCTAGCAAAAGCCCGTTTGACAGAAATGTTTAAAAAGTGTTGGGTTTCCTACGAATCCGCAAAAGCGCGCGGGATGAAATTTTGACATTTTTTTTTTTGAAAAACCATTGGTTTTTTGATGTTTTTATGTTAAAATCGCTACGAAAACTAAGGTTTTGGAAGGATTTCGTCTTGCGCGCGCGAATGTCCACTTTACCTTTTTTTTTTGCAAGGGATTCTTGAAGTTTGGATATGTTAGAACAAGAAATGTCCACTTTAGCTTCTTTTTTTTTTGCAAGGGAAAACCGATCGTAACAACACAACCGGATCTGGTACACATCGTTTTGCCTGAGACTTCCTCACGAAAATGATGAAAACGTGGCTGCGGCCTAGGCGCGGCGGGGGGGCCATGCACCAGGGGCCCCAACAATAATTATTCTTTAGAAGTAATAATGTTCAACAACAACGAGAATCCGCCTCGCGGAATTCCACTTCAGCCACGCACCCAGGGAGAGTGAATGACCGTTCGGTTCAGCCCTCCTCACTCTGATGATACTGATGACGATGATGATGATGATGATGATGATGATGATGGTGATGGTGATGGTGATGGTGATGGTGATGATGATGATGATGATGATGAGAAGGAGGAGGAGGAGGCGGATTCGGATGCGGACGACGATGATGCTGATGTTGATGCTGATGCTGCTGCTGATGATGAGGATGATGAGGGGGATGACGACGACGAAGATGATGTTGCTGATGATGATCATGGTGATGCTGATGATGACGACGACGATGATGCTACTGTTGATGGTGATGATGATGATCATAGTGATGATGGTGATGATGCCGATGATGATGGTGACGATGATGATGCTGATGATAATGATGATGATGATGATGCCGATGATGATGCTGATGATGATGATGGTGCTGGCGCTAGTGATGGTGATAATGATGCTGAAGATGCTGAATATGATGCTGATGGTGCTGGTGATGATGATGATGATCATAATGATGATGGTGATGATGATGATGATGATTATGCTGATGGTGATGCTGATGCTGATGGTGATGCTGATGATGATGATGACGATGATGATGATGATGCTGATGATGATGATGATGGTGGTGGTGGTGATGATGATGATGATACTGATGATACTGATGATACTGATGATGACGATGATGACGATGCTGATAACGATGCTGATGGTGATGCTGGTAGTGATGATGATGATGATGATGATGATGATGATGATATGGAGGAGGAGGAGCAGAAGGAGGAGGAGGAGGTGGATGAGGAGGACGATGATGATGAGGATGTGAAGGGTACTTTGTAATGTCTAGGTTGAGGGAGGTTAGGGGGGGGGGGGGAGCAGTAGGAGGAAGGGAAAGAGGACGTATGATTGGGAAGGCATGGAAGCGGAGGAGGAGGAGGAGGAGGAGGAGGAGGAAGAGGAAGAGAAGAGGAGGAAGAGTAGGAGGAACAGGAGGAGGAGGATGGAGGAGGTGGAGGAGGAAGAGAGAATAAAACAAACAAGAGAGAAAGAGAGAGAGAGAGAGGGGGAGACAGAGGCGAGGAGAAGGAGGAAGGAGAGGAGGAGCAGGAGGAAAAGGAGGAGGGATGGAATGGAGGAGGAGGAGGAGGAAGAGGAGGAGGAGGAGGAGGAGAGGAGGAGAGGAGGAGGAGGAGGAAGAGAGTGAGAGGAGGAAAGCGGGGAGGGGAGAGGAGGAGGAGGAGGAGGAGGAGGAGGAGGGAGGAGGAGGAGGAGGAGGAGGAGGAGGAGGAAGAGAGTGAGAAGGAGGAAAGCGAGTAGGGGGAGGAGGAGGAGGAGGAGGAAAATGAATAGGATGATGATGATGATGAGGAGGAGGAGGAGGAGCAGGAGGAGCAGGAGGAGCAGGAGGAGGATGGAGAGGCAAAGGGAGAGCGAGAGATAGAGAGAGAGAGAGAGAGAGAAGTGTAGACAGATGACGAGGACGAGCATGGGGATGGGGAGGGCGAACAGGAGCAGGAGCAGGGGCGAGTAGCGGCGGTGGGGCGCGAGCGGCGCGGGAGGCCACGGTGAAGCCCACCAGCAACGTGTGCTTGTGGCTCGGGGCGAACTGCATGCTCGAGTACACCCTCGAGGAGGCCGTGGACCTGCTCAGGATCGCTCGCGCCCGCTCCCCCTGCTCGTCCTCCTCCTCCTCCTCCTCCTGCCGAAGCAGATTCGATGTAGGCCTGGGCGGTTTTGTTTTTTTCCAGAAAGAGCAAGGCGCCGACAAAAACTGCTCGTGAACGGTCGCAGCCTGCGCCTTCTGCACATGGGCGGGCTGCGGAGAAGCACGGCGCCGATAAAACTGCACGCGGGCGGTCGCAGCCTACGCTTTCTGCACATGGGCGGGCTGCGCGCTCAGATTTGCAGATTTCATGCATGCAGTCTCTTTCCCTGCGAACAGATTGGCCGAACTCTTGTAGCAGGTCGTTGCCTGACCTCCGCATGCGCCACACCCAAGCCCACACATACGAGCGACAACGCTCCCAGTCTGAAGTTTGGACGCTGTCTGGGATGTTGTGGCGCAGCTCAGGCCAGAGGCCATCGCAACACTGCGTGCTTTTTTTCAAATGAATAGTCTCGGCGCGCCCGTTCGGGCGCCCGGCGCGCACTCGGTCGACGACGGCCCACTGTTCTGCATCGTGAGAAACTATGCCGTGAGATAGCTCCAGAGGTTGATAATGCATCTTGAAGCGGTCGGCATTGCAACGGTGAGGATAGTTGCTCTTGTCGTTGTAAGCAGCGCGGTTTTTCGGTGCTACGGACTGGTACGCGCCCGCGCCATCCGTCAAACGCGTGAAATTGCCACGTACGGGAACCCAAGAGAGGATCTCGTCACACTCGGGCCCAGTGAGTGAAACGCCGCTTCCCCCAGCGGCGAAGGTCCGCTTGGGTAGCTCGAAAAACATCGCCAGCTGGCGCTGTCCCCCCGAGGGCACACGCACATGAATCGGTGATGCACTATGCGGCAACGCCCAAAAGGGGGCTCGCCGCACGTCGCATCACAACAATCTTGCGGGCAAGTCACGCGACAAGCGCGCATTGACGCCTCGTCGGCCTCAACGAGGCACCCGCGAGGTCACACAACATCGTCCTGCTCTGCCTTGGCAACGCTGGCGCAGATGGACCGCAGGACACTAGTGATGCGCTGGGCCGTCCTCTTCCATACCCCCACATGCACAGCCATTTCGTCCGACGGCTCGTAGCTCGAGGCATGCTTGGTTGCTGCATGGGCGATGGCGAGGAGGGTGCGGGTGGTGTTCACGGGGCCCTTGTTGAACAAGTCCTTCAGAGGGCCCTTCGGGTCGAGGTTCGATTCGCGCCTCTTGGTGTACGAACAACGCACGCCCATGCCCATGCAACGCGCACCCACGGGCGCGTTCCCGTCCTCCGTCTATCTCA